>KL647294.1:343239-613644 GCA_000727475.1 Sarcocystis neurona | reverse complement strand
CTGAATCTGACCGCCACCGATTATCTGACGATGAACAGACCGTGTTTGAGGAGGCAGCCGTGGAAGACGGAGTAGCTAGCCTGCTTGCCTCTGAGCCGGTTCAAGAAGCAGTCGAGGGTCTCGTGGAGGAAACGGGAGGCGTTGTTTCGGAGGACAAAGAAGGAGTTGAGGATGGCTCTGTCCACCACGGTGAATCTCACCGCCGCCGATTATCTGACGATGAACAGAACGCGTCTGAAGAGGCACCTGTGGAAGACGGAGTAGCTAGTCTGATTGCCTCTGAACTGGTTCAAGAAGCACTTGAGGATCTCATGGAGGAGACGGGGAGCGTTGTTTCGGAAGACAAAGAAGGAATTGAGGACGGCTTTGTCCTTCACAGTGGAGCTGACCATCGCCGACTAGAGGAGGTGGCACTGGACACAGACAATGAAAGCTTTTCCAGAGTTGCGGGGAACATCCAAGGAAGCGCAGCGGACGTGGTAGGGGCTAACGGTGCAGAGGGTGCGGAAGACGGCTGTTTGCAGAAGTCAAGAGAAGCGGAGATGCCGCCAGTCACAGCCCTTGAGCAGCCACCGGAAGTAGCACATGTGGAGGTAGATCTCGGCGTGAGTACGGATGTCCGCCGCCTCTCTAGTGAACAGGACGGGGATGGGGAACAATCTGCTTCTGAAACCGCTGAAGGAGGCGACTACGAAGGAAAAGCACATGTGGAGGAAGATCTCGGTCTGAGTACGGATGTCCGCCGCCTCTCTAATGAACAGGACGGGGATGGTGAACAACCTGCTCCTGAAACCGTTGAAGAAGGCGACTACGAAGGAAAAGAAAAAGATTTTGGCCCCACAATTTCCGTACTTCCAGGGACAGACGTAGATTCTACAGAAACAGCGCTTCCCGTAGGTACGTCTGAAGATCTTGGAGACACCTTGTCTGACGTTACTGAAGAGGGGATTGAGCACCAAACGGTCTTTTCTCTGCGACGGCGATTAGCTGCCACTAAAACAACGCGGGAGTATCGTGACCACGAAGAAAAGAGTCTTGCAGGTTCAAATGTAAATCACGCAACGGAAGCAGAAGGAGGTGCAACCGATGACGCTGATGCGCATATGCTGAACGACATTTCTGAAGAGGCTACTGAACCGGTGAACCAGGACGCGCAATGCACCGCAGAAGCACTTACTCTTCGCCGACTCCTTGCAGAAGAGGATCCATCCGCTGAAACAGTCGATCCGGAGGTGCCAGAGGCAGAGTGGGAAGACGAAGGGCACTGCGGCTGCGGCCATTGTGCGGATATTGACGATTCGACTTCCGCATACGGTTCGACAGAGGATTCTTCAACGTCAGATCTCGAGAGTGATGCGGTACCAAACACAAATGCATTTTTGAGAGGGGCGGCTGTGGCACACCAGTAGGTTTTGTGTGCTCTGATGCAGGGAACCTCCAAAGTGTTTTTCGTAGACGAAGCAGATGCATCGCGCTTCCGGCTGAACGGGAGAATTCTATAGCAGGAAGGGAGTGAACCAACATAACCTGCTGCGAAGCGCAAAGGGGCTGATTTGACTCTCTCGGTTTGTTAACATGAGTACTCTACAGCTTTTTCTGCTTCAGAGTCGGACTACCAGTTTAAACAAAAGGACACGACAGGCAGCATAGAAGAGCAGTCGGTATATGCGCCTGAGGAGTAATTGGTAGTAGCAGTGCCGGTCACTTGCGCAGCACACGGGGAATATACCCTGTCATTTTGTCTTTCACACACCTTTCGGCGGCGTGGTCCAGAACTGTCGAGACATAATTAGAAAAGAGGGAAGGAAGTACAGGAAGCCTAGCAACACACCAGGCTGACGTTCTTGCTAGTGAACTGCTGCTGTAACCTACGTCTAAAGATGTCAGAAAGTCGTCGCACCTGCTTCTGGCTCGGTGCGGCTGGGGCTATGGTGCCTTCTCGGGCCTCTCTGCGTCTTAATTGCTTGCGTCTCCTGGCGTCCGCGGATGGTGCTGCCGCCTCTGTGAGTTGCGAGTTCTGTAGCGGTATCAGCTCGATTGCCGGGAAGATTTTACAGTTCGAATGTAGTATGGTGAAGACTTGTCGAACAGAGCCCACGTGCAGAGTTTATCTAAGTTGAAATTATAGTAGGAGTTTAGTTGTGGTGTAAGTGACGGGTAATTGATGAGGTTGGCAGTCCCCGTACCCTACATCGCGGATACCGTAGATCCCGAGAACCGATGGGCCCTTTGTGTGACACTGTTTTTGTCGAGTTCGTAGTTCGTTCTGTTTGACGTGAAGCATACGCTAGTATTTGTTTGCGCTGCTCGCCTTATTCTTGTGGACTACTTCACGGCTCCCGTCCGACATTTGTGCTGAAAAAAACGTTTGCGGACAAGAAAAACAGATAATATATGTGTTTGCACTTCTGCTAGGCTGTGGCAGGCCTCGCACTAGAAAAGCCGCAGCAGCGACGCTGTTTCACACGCACTAGGGCGCACAGAGAAGCCCAGCGCTCACATTTTCTTACTGGACGCAGGACGGCAGTGGACGTGTGGTGACAGTGCTTCAGTAAGTGTTGTAGGTAGATGCCATTTATTTCGTGGGGCACCACCTCTGTGGAGCGAGTACGCAACAGGCTGTGGAATTCGAACAAAAGAGACGTCCAGCCGTCAAACGTCCCTATCTATGTGTTCGCATCACGTCATCCTGTCTTACGTCTCTCCGATCTGTCAAGCGACGGACCATACACCGGAGCGGAGGACACTGGATGTACGCTCAACGCTGTGCTAATTCCGTGCAACCGGTCACTGCTGTGTTGATCTCCGCAAGTCTAGTGCACAGGTCGTACAATCCTGCTTGTGGTTCCAGACACCGCCGGGTCACGTCGTGCCTCTACGCCGAAGGTGCCCCCCCAATGTAGCGGGCGACGATTTTGCAGAAGTCTCCGTGTGCGCCTGCATTTTACGCGCTCGTCTGCATATTGCTTTTACATGCTTTTGAAAGTGAACAAGCACTACGTCCCGCGGTGGCTATTCTCTGGAGATGCCTTGTGCTTTACCATTCAACAGTGTGTCATTCTACGCCATTTGAATCTTTGTAAAAGCACCGCGTCGTCCTCTGGGTTCTACACGAACAGCAACTACGGTGCTGTAGTGCAGGTCAGGGGTACACTTGCTGGTGAAGTGTCCTCTAGGGCACTAGGTCGACGCGCGTATTCAGGTGAACGTTTGAAACGGGGGCTCCCGTCCTATGAAGGTCCTGGCGGCAAATATGTTGAGCACATAGTAAACGACAGAAGATTACGGGTCGTGCTCTTGAAAGAGCAGTTCGATCGACTCCCGCCACACCTGTGTAGTGTGTTCTCGTGGTAAGCGTATGAAGGGCGGAAAGGGAGGCAGGGGCGGCGCACAGAACGAAGTGAAGCATACACAAAACCGGGAGGGTCGTGAAACGCTGGTATGTACTGCGTATCTCCCCCCTAAGGAGCAAGCCAAATACATTTCTTGCCATCGAAGGTAGATCACCTTCGGTGCTGGATCAGTAATACGGTCAGACAGCAGCAGAGCTCGCACATGAGCTTAAATATCTCTCCAGGGACATCTTTGTATTATGCCTGGAAAAAAAATCTGCACTTTGCACGTATCAGATCGCTTGACGTAGAACGCTGCAGCACCCGTGTTTGTTGATCTGAGTGGAGCTGGAACATCTCCTTAATTGGTACTCCCTAGTATAAGGCCCAAAGGACGCTTGACACAGGAACCGTCCGTGTTCCTGTGGCGCACGTTTCTGACTGTAAGCGGCCACACCGTAACGAGGCTAACCGCCATACATTCGAAGTGATCCCTTTCAGCTGGATCCACAAGATCGATCAGCCGATCCACATCAATCAAGGCAGTGGCTGTGTCGACCCGTAGCAACACTATGGCCATATCGCTTCTGCGGCTCACTACTGATTGAACAGTGACGCAATTTACGTGACACCTTGCTCATGGCTCACCTGGATTGAGGCCCACTTTCTACGTGCATTTTCACGTCTCGTAAACCACAGAGGGCAGCGCGCAGCGTACTTCCCTTCAACGAGAAGTGAAACGGGCCATTTGAGGCCGCTCCGGTCGGGAAATATGCGTCGGGCACAGTCTCCACGTGTACACATATACGTGCATTCGCATGTGCGTCGCACACACTCTCCACTTGTGCATATATACGTACATTCGTAGGTGTGCACATATATATATATATATATGCATATCTATTTAGCTTCGTGTTCAAAGAAGCCTAGTGGTCGGAGATACATCCTCACGCGCTAAGGCGAACGGCTTCTAAAATGCTCCCGTACATGCATGAAGAGGTTATAAGGTATGGTCTGACAGAAGCCGGCGGTCGCGTCCGTGTGAATTCTACACAACTAGAAATATCGCGCCACATGCGTTATGACGGGAACAAGTGACGGAATCTGGCATTCACCCATACGGGAAGGCGCTCGTATGAAACGGAGTTGTTACGATTCGACAACGGATGAGGCTCACGTTTTGGGAAATTCGGGGCCTTTACTCTTATTAGTTGTCGTCTTGGATGTCTGGAGAGACGGCGGAGTACCTATGTGTGTTCCTTGTGCGGCACTGTGGCTTCTGCAGCAACGTGTTTCCTCCGCTACGAAGAGGCGTGCTACATTCTTTCATGTAAAACATTCCGACTGGGGGGCCCTCAGCGTTGCATGTGGAAAAATATCTAGCGGCAGACCAAGCTGTCACGTATGCGTGCGTGTCGGAACCGGTGCAGACAGACATGCATCACTCACTCCAAAGACCCACGCAGTGTCGTGTTGCCTTCCCCCGCCTGAACGCACACGTTCCAGTATTGGGGGGGCAGCGATATCCGTCTAGAGCTACGGCGAGTTTTGGTGACACCGCTATTCACCCGCAGGGTGGTCTGAAAAAAGGTAGTGATGCCTGATTTCAAAAGTCGAAAATGTACAACTGAGAAAAACAAGCCATGTCCTTCGCCAAGTAAACCCCTCGACCTCCGAAGACGACGGGCGGGTCGTGCCGCATGTTTCGCGCGTATGGTGGCAGGCGTGAGGGGGGGACGGCAGTTTTGTTCTGGACCATTCTGATGGCAGCGGTTTTAAGGATCTTCTCTTTTGCTACCACAGCTGTACAAAAGTGACGTATATGCTTTTCCGCGTGCTTGGCATTTCCGGCTAGCACGACGGTCAGACTTTCTTTGTTGTGTGCGTTTTTCTTCCTTGACTCCAACTGCCTTGTGCCGGTGTGCAGTAGATCTACCGACTGAATGCACACTTCTTCGCGGTGTGGTCTATCTTTAGAGGTTGTTTTCGGATATAGATGACTGTAAAGATGTGAGTCATTGCTTGCAATGCGCGCTGAGAATTAGTATGTGCTTCCCTGGTTACGCATCCGATCTGTCATGCGCAGTGCTCGAAGGAACTGAGTGACCTGAGTGTCCACACGACGCGCATTGAGTGGCTCCGCTAGACGTGCGTACGTAGTGCTTCTCTGCGCTGCCGGCAGGAAATCCTGATACAGCAATCGACACCGGCCGCGTGTCGTGTCACGGGTCACGTTTGGCAGAGAATAGGGTGAAGAAGCCCAGCTTGTAAGCGAAGGCGACAGTTCACGTGGGCCAGGATTTCGCAGCCCTTCCTTGCGTTCTTGTGGCCTTCCCTCCAGGCATCCGACCACAAAGCCGAAATCACGTAGAGCCCGTCGTTGGCGAGTATGAGTGTGTGAGTCTCTTGTTCGTTTACGCACACGGCAGTCTTGTCCTGAAGGGCAAATCGGCAATCAAAAGGATCTGAGGCAAGAATGTACATCATAGTCGTCGTTTGCAGGGACGAGGGGTTCGCATGAGGGCGAAAGGTGCATCTGCTGGACGACCTGGGTGGCGTATTCCATCAAGGCTTCTGCTAGCGGCCACTTCCAAGGCTGGCGAAGACGCAGGGGGAACCCGTGCTGCTTCTCGAAATTGCCCTGCGTAGAGACGTTCCGACGTTACTGGAGTCTCACAGAGGGTGTCGGATGCGGAATGGGCCCTGCAGTGAAAGGAAATCGTGATGTTTCAAAAACTGCAGGGGAAATTTCCTGCGTGAGTCATTTGATCTTTCGACCACAACGGAGCACACTTTATGAGGGATACATTGATCTTTGGGAAGTACCTAGGGCAAGCTGGCAGTACCTGCCGTGGTCAACTGAAGACTCTTTGTGACACGACTGTGCGGTGTGTGTTCGCTAGCGGTGACGGGTCACTGAAGCCAGTGCATGCGCGAGTTGCAGGTTGAATGGCGATGGACTCGGAAGTGGCAAAAATTGAAGGAGGGAAAGGGGGTAATTCGGGGAAGAAGTCAATTGCAACGGGGAGGAGCACAGATGAGCTCCTGGGATCTTCGCTTCCATCCCCTCCTGCGGAACTTGAAGCAGACACGGCAGAGGCGGTAGCGAAGGTGGCGCGTTCGTTGCCAGTGAAGACGGTCTACCAAATACCTCAACAGAACCAGACAAGATGCCACATTTTTGACGAGGCGATGTACCGGCACATGTACTGGCGAAGTCTGCACGATGCGGACTCCTTCTGGACAGAGAAGGCGAATGAGTTTCTTCGGTGGGTGCGGCCATTCACAAAGGTATCGCAGGGCCAGATGGAGAATGGCAGCTCCGCTTGGTTCCTAAACGGAAAACTCAACGTGTGCGACAACTGCGTGGATCGATGGGCAGAGCAGTATCCCACGTCCGTGGCGCTCATTTGTGAACCGGACGAACCTCAGCACACTGTCCGCATTACTTACGAGGAACTACTCAGAAAAGTGTGTCAATTTGCAAACCTTCTCAAACGTCTCGGAGTACGCAAAGGAGACGTCGTCACTATCTATCTCCCCATGGTTCCTGAAATTGCGGTCTCTATGCTCGCCTGTGCACGCATCGGCGCTGTCCACAGCGTAGTCTTCGGGGGCTTCGCCGCCAGAAGCCTTGCAGAAAGAATACAAGACTGCGACAGCCACGTGGTAAGATAGCAGAGGGAAAAATGCTAACTGAGGGCTTCAACCCCACTAGACGAGTAGAGTCTGATAATCTAGAACCCGTACGGCTCACGAGTCCCTACGAGTAAGCAGGAGTTCACAGATAGTTCCAGGTCATGCGCATGGAAACGGAGTGTTGCAGCGTAAATGGTTATGATCCACACGCGTAAAATCGAGCTTCTGAAACACTCCGTACGCTGGCTTCTTGCCTTCTAATGCCTGCGCTAACCAAATCTGCTGGTAAACGTCGAGAGTTTCACGAGTAGACGCGGGAGGCGCGTAAGTGTGTGCATAGACACATTGAGCTCCTAGTTACACGCTAACTAGAAGAAAAGACGCTCTGACACATCTAATTTTCGTGAACGTCTTGGTGACTAGCGAGTTCTTCTGAGGTTCTTTATGGGCTGTTCTTTGTGCGCACTGCAGCTGGTAACGGCGGACGCAAGTAGCCGCGGAGGCAAAATTGTCCACTTCAAGAAACTTGCCGATGAGGCCGTGCAACTTTGTCCTCAAGTTAAGCACGTGGTTGTCTTTAAGTGCAGCGGTCAGCCCGTCGACTGGACGGTGGGGAGGGATTTGTGGGCGGAGGAACTACTCGCGCAAATGCCCCCGTACTGCCCGCTCGAAATCGTTGACAGCGAAGATCCCCTTTTCATTCTGTATACGTCCGGTTCCACAGGCCGGCCAAAGGTACGTCACGCAGCGAGCTGCCACTGGCGTCTAGCATCTCATGCGTTGCTGACCTCCCATGCTGCTTGCTGACCTCTGAGCGCCCATTCACGCTGCTATTTATGCGTGTGTGTGACACTGCCCGGGTCCTACCGTCTGTATTCCGGCGTCCGTTACTTTTTTGGGTATTGCTCAGTGTCTCCTCTCCTTCCCGTCCCGCGAAGTAACCTCACTGCCACCTGAGCTCTCCACTGAATTTTCCTCTTTTATTGATGCAGGGTCTCTGCCACACATCCGCTGGTTACCTGCTGTACTGCGCACTCACCCACAAATACGTGTTCGACTACCATGTAGGAGATGTGTTCTGCTGCGTGGCGGACTGCGGGTGGATTACTGGACACTCATACGTCGTTTACGGCCCCCTCTGTAATGGGGCTACGACGGTCCTCTTTCAGTCCACCCCCACTTACCCGGACCCCGGCAGGTCAGTACGTGACTTCAACTAATTAGTCCTTTACTGAGTGAGACGGCCTACGAAGTTTGTTTGCTTCGAACAGACCACTGTTGCAGGTCGCCCTGTGTTGAACGTGTTCGAGCATTCATATGATTTTTCTTGTATTCGGAGCTGTCGGGGGGAACGAGACTGCTTCTTCTGAAGAGCGCGTTTCGCGCTGCTTTCTTCGGCTTTCCCTATTAACGCTTTCCTTCCGTATTTTGCCCCGTTTTGGGGTGCTCGGACTTGGTGTCTCCGATGTTAAGACCTCAGCGTGCTGCACAACGCATACAATATAAGATGGTTTTTTCGCTTTCCCGTGGCGTCTATCACACCGAAAAGGTTCTGCTGCTATGTGCTGTGGTCTCCACTGCGACGGAAACTTGTGTGTGTCGCGCTTATTCTGTGCCGTCAGATTTGTTCAGGTAGATGCTGTGCTTGGCTCTGGAATTTCTGCCGCGTGCACTTGCACTGGCGCACGACACGAGCTTTTCTACTTGCAGCTGTTTTCCTGTGTGCCAGAAGTTGACTGAGTGCGACTGCGTCCTTACGCGAGAAGCTTTTGACGAATCGTACATTTGTACGCACTTGCTGTTTGAAGCGACTCCCATCCTGTACCGTACTTGCGCTGCTCGCTGGGGAATCCGGCACTGTGTGTCTGTCTTCTTGGACAAACAATGGAATTCTTTGTGAAGACGCGTTCACAGTTTAAGGACTCCGTGCACCACAGGTAGTAGAAATGGAATTTCCTCCTTGTTCACGAAATGAAGCCGTAGATACAGTAGTAACTTTGAAGACGAGCGCTTTCCGTGGTTCTTTCGAACACACTTTTTCCGAGCAGATATTGGTCGATGGTAGAGAGACTCCGCGTTACGCAGTTCTACACCGCCCCCACGGCTATACGGAGTCTTATTCGCCACGGAAACGCCTGGCCAGAGAAGTACGACTTATCTAGTTTGCGCGTGCTCGGAAGTGTTGGAGAGCCCATCAATCCAGAAGTCTGGCGGTGGTATTTTACCGTCGTGGGGAAAGAGCGCTGCTCTATAGTTGATACGTACTGGCAGACAGAGAGTGGTGGTCACTTAATTACTCCCCTCCCAGGAGCCATCCAGACCAAGCCGGGCTGCGCAACCCTGCCGTTTTTCGGAATTGAACTAAGCATCCTCGATCCAGTGACCGGAGAAGAAAAACTCGGACCCAACGCGTGTGGAGTCCTCTGCATCAAGAGGCCCTGGCCCGGTACTGACTTTGCAGCCGCAGGCTCCGCTGGCTGAGCCTCTTCACAAAGTTTCACTTTGTAACCCGCAAGCTGTAGAAGAAATTGCGGTGGGAAGTACTTTGGTCAAAACGATGAGAGGTACAGTGATCCTCTGTTACCTCCGGTGGAAAGCGTACGCTAGTACCCCACAAACTGTGGCGAAGGCAATCCCAGTATAGATCTGTGTATGCGTGCCTTTTTCCCCTAGGAACGCCGCACTGCTACAGTAAACACTTTCTCCGTGAAACAGCTTCGTTGCGTAGTTCTGTTGTTGGAAAAGTTCCCTTAATCGATCCTGCTACCAGGGCGACGTCCACGCTGTCAGCGCACAACCAGCTTCCACTGAAGCAACTGAAACGTTTTGCTGATGAGGTAACGGGATTTTTGTCAGGACGTCAGTCTAACGCCAATGGGTAGAGAGTATTAATGTGTCTTTTGTTGGTGCAGGCCTGGCGCGCACAATAAACAGGGCTCATTCGCATATGGTCTCTACGTACTTTACTCCTTACAAAGGATATTTTTTCACTGGCGACGGCGCTTTTAGAGATGAAGATGGCTTTTACTGGGTTACTGGCCGCGTGGACGACACGCTGAACGTGTCCGGTAAGGCCAACCGTTTGTGACCACTGACGGTGCAACCCTCGAACGGCAATGGAAGGGAGAATCTAGTTATAGAGACCACATGCATTACATGAGTATTTGGGAGGACGACTTTCTAAATGACGCTTTCGCAAAGTGCTGAAGCTGCGGGCGTTTTGGGAACGCACAACTGCAAGCAGGAGGCTCCCTGCTATTTTGGAGATCTTGCCGAAGTGTTAAAGACTGACTGACTGCACTCGTGTCTTGCCAGCCGGGCTGTCAGTGACATCCGCTGCGCTCGTTAAATCAGAGCGCAGACAGGGGATTGTCTAAATTGCCGCATTGTCCGTGTGGACGTCTATACTCTGGTACGTAAGCGCCTACTCATAAATGCGGTGACAAGTCCCTTGTTGCTTCTTTCTTTCTGTGTTGGTTGGTTTCGTCCTGGTAGGTCACCGGCTAACGACGGCGGAGATTGAACACGCAATGCTGCAGCACCCCAGCGTGGCGGAGGCTGTGGCGGTCGGCGTGCCGCACGCGGTCAAAGGCACCTGTATCTTGTGCTTTGCTATTGTGAAAGTAGGTCAACAGAAGAGTTACAAACGCAGTGGCTGCACTGAGTCAAACCACTCCTGTCCAACTGAGGAGGGGCGCTGGAGGTTCATAGAGCTGTGCCTCACCATGCTGCCGCAAGGGGATCGCGACCCTTGCAATACGAATAAGGACTACGTCTACTCGTCTCGCCACTGCGTCTACTACTTTTGTAGTCTTACTCGTGACGCTCCTTCAATCACTGGCAGTAGTGGTAGCACGACTGTTGATCCAATTGTCATAGGAACACGTCCTCCTGGTAGCTTGTGGTTTTGCCGTGACAAGGACTGCAGCCTGCAGAGCCGACGGTACAGGTGAGGACGCCAAACACATGTGCTTGAAACAGAGAGAGATTGAGTAGGTAGGAGCCCCAGGAAAATAGTTTACAAGTTCGCGAATAGTAGATTTTGATACGTGTTTTCATTTTGTTCACATTACCATAGGTGTGTCTGTTCGCTTGAGTGATGATCCGGGTTTTTACACGTGGTGTGGGCTCTGCATGATTATCTTCATTCGTGCGTTTATGTGCACGCGAACTCGAAGTCCACGCCCTGCGAGGGACACACACAACTCACTAGTTGTGGCTATACTAGCGCAGAGGGGTTGCCACATCATCTGTGTGCTACGTAGTTGCCTTTCAGGGATCCCGTCGTCATTATCACACAGCTGCAACAGAATTTTTTGTACAATTCTGACCGATAGACAAATGTATTAGAGTTACTTTTTGGTGGTACTACGCGAGTGTAGACGTGCTTGTAATCTGGCTAGGCGATGTGTGAAATGGCGTATTCGACAGAAGGAGACTTTTTGCTCGTGAGGTTACCGGCTATGTTTGTGGGGTAGTGAAGTGTTCCCTAGTGCATACGTTGCCCATATGTGGCGGAGCAATGTGCTCCTGCTGAAGGATGGAACGGAGAGGCGGGCGACTGCAGCGGATGAACTCCGACAAATCATTCGCCAAGAAGTAGGCCCCATCGCAACGCCGGATCACATTCTCCTTGTCAATGGTAGGTCTCGTCTGCACGAACTGTCGGGCTGGCGTAGGGCGTACGGGCGACTGCATGCCTCGCGGTAAGCGTCGACATTCTCAACGCACCTTTGCTGCGATATCGTAAGATTATACTCTTTGACACGCATTTGTCTGCACGTGTGTACCTCCCCTGCTACCAACACACGTCAGACGGGAAGACGAGGTGCGGGCATGTGCGGTTGGCAGTGTGCTGACACAGCTTTTGGACATGGCATCGCTGTCGTCGTACCCTTGCCACTCACATTCCTGTTCGCATCTCCCGTGGAGGTAGAAGAGCTGTTAGACCGCCTTGTTTCGCTCTGTGGTGTGGGATGCTCTGTTTTGAAGATGTGCCCAAGACAAAAAGTGGAAAAATAATGCGGCGGCTACTCCGGAAAATTGCCACATTCGAAGTGGATGACATGGGAGACTTGTCCACGCTGGTGAACCCAGCTGCGATCCCTCCGTTGATTGAGATCCTGCAGAGCATAGTCAAGCCGGGAATACAGCCGGACGGGGCTGCACTCGCTCCCGCTATTAATTCAAGAGACAGCTAATTCGGGGTCGTGCAGATGAAATCGAGAAAATCGCACACTGACGGCCACGCGTGCAGTCACAACAACATACGCGGGTGACTTTGGAGTCTGAATACAAACGCAATGAAGAAAACGTTTTCATACAGCTGCTCATCCAACAGTGTATGTGTACGCATACATACGGATATTTTTATATATTTGGCTGTTCAAGTATAAGTCACGCATGTGTTTACGCATGTTCTCGTATATGTATCTCTCTCTGTAGATAATAGAGAGAATCTTCGTAGACTGATTTATAACAATGTGCATGCCCGTAGGCGTACGTGTACACATATGGAAGTTTAAGTGAGTTTGCAAATACGTACTACGTATACATACATATTTACACCGTTACGTACTACGTAGCATACATATCTACGCCGCTACTCAAATTCAAGTAATTCAGGATACGTGTGCAGGCACGTTTATGTAGAGGTCTACATTCTATCTGGAAAGTACTTTTTCTTGGTTTGATTGCTGCCATGGAAAAGATACTACAACCGAAGCTGAGGGACACTGACGTCGCAGGCACAGCCTGATAATTACAGTGTGCCTTCAGCATTTCTAACACGTTGCAGAATACCTCGTTACGTGTAGGCCTTTTAAAAGTCTCAAAGCGAACTGAAACTTCTAGCGAGCTTTGTGTGTATACACATTCATGCTACCGCGCGAGCGCCGCCCTGTCTTTCCCCGCTACAGTTTTTACAGCGCAAGGAGAGCACGGCGCGATCCTGATTCCACACCTTTCGGGAGAGGGTGCACATTTATTGAGCAGCGCCTCCTGTCTAGGTTTGTTCATATTCAACGTCAGTCCCTACGCGGATGGATACATATATATACTCATATTCATACGTACAAACATGTTTGTGTCACTCCCGGGTGGCATTCTCTGTGTACGGTTTGTGCACAACAGGAATACAGCAGCACGAATTACAAGTAAGTGCTCCATTCAACGTGGTCATGACTGCACGGTTACACAGCGTTGAATACTCCTAGCCGTCCACGTTGCATGGTGATGGGGTGAGTTCGCGCGTCGTCGCTGCCGCGTGAAGCGCGACGCCAAGCATTTGCATGTATCGCGCTCTCATGTGCTTGCGTTGAGGTCCTCTTTCTATTGTGGGCGGTGGATTTTCGGATAGAAAATGCCTTCAGCAATCAACTAGGCACTGCTGTGAAAGCCGGATGCTATTGCTTGCGAACAGGTGTACTGGGTTCGCCGTGACGAGTGGTATCACTCTAAAACGACCTCTTTGCACCGTAGATTCTTGGTTGTAGCATGCACACAGCATGGGCATACAGATCGAGTCTCTAATGGACGCATCGTATGTTGAGAGTGTAGATCGTGTCGGCACTCAACGGCTTACATGCGTTGCTGTTTGCACGAGGAGGAATTCTTGACCTTTTCTAGATAGAGAAGTGAAAACGGTGCAGGACCAGACACTTGTAGATGCTTCACGAGTTGAAAGAAAGATACCTCCACTCCACCTTACCGACTCGCGAGATTCTTTCCAACGTGCTCAGCTCAACGCCAGACAGCAGCTTTATCGAGGACCACACCCGTTCAGAGGCGCGCAGAAGTTCTTCGTGTAGGAGACGTCTCGGCAGTTACTCCGAGGCCCATGACATCCGCTGTTAGAACTTCGTGGTGTGGTTACACGCATGCGTTCGTTCGTCAGTTCGCTTTCCTTGCCAGCTAGTCTCCTTACGCAGTCTAATTAGCAGTGTTTCGCTGTAAGTATCCTAGGTCGGGCCGCCGCACAACTCTACAGTACTTACATCACCGAGGCAATTACTGTCAACCAGGTATCCAAACGTCCACTGTACGGCAAAGCCGTAATGAAAGATTGACTAAGCTGGGTGACACGTTGATTGTGTCTAACTGAGGCATGCGAAAGTGCGTATTTGCTCCGCGCATGTCGAAAATGCTTGTGGGAATTTGCTGGCATTGATGACTTCCGACTCGAGCGTGTCCTTACGGGAATCCGTGGAGCTTCTCCTTTATCTGTAGCAGTAGAATACGAAGTTGCGTGCTACACCTATGTGCAGATTTGTCTAACCGCGAGTCCGCTTTCAGAGGCGTACGCCAGCATCCATCCTAGTTTATGTATTGTGTGGTCAGTGGACGTGTTTGCTGCTGCGCTCCACAACGTGCAGGCTTTTTCTCGCCTGTTTACCGTGGAATCACCTTGAATATCTTTACATGTCTGCTTTGGTCCCTGCTGCACGTAGGCTTTTCTCGTCTGTTTACCGTGGAATCACCTTGAATATCTTTACATATCAGCATTGGTCCCTGCTGCACATAGGCGTATTTCAAATGCCTGCGCGTAGTCATACGCCGTCGGGCTCTCCACTCTCGTGCCTACTACGTTTGTGCGATTCACAGACGTGGGTGGCTGTAACGTGCACTCTAGTGTGAATGCCGCTGCCGGGTACGTTGTGTGCCTTTGCAGTAAAAAGATCGTGGGCGCGGGCGAGTCCGGTATTACTGTGAGTCGTTGTAAAACATACTGTAAATTGTAGAAGTACGCCGCTGTAGCCTACATGGCTCGTATTCTTATAATAAGTGATAATGTTGTCTGTGTTATAGTGCCACTGTGATCAGAACTACTTTGCTCCAACCACTAGTGCTGATCGAGCTAGAAGGATTATTGCTGTTTTCGTTGTCCAACGTGTAAGGGGCTCAATCGTAATTCTACTGGCAAAGTAGAAAGATGGACTCGGTCGTAGAAATCCACTAACTAGGGGGTAAATGCGTGCAACGAGATCCACACTTTTACCTAGCAGCCATTTCAGCCCTTGCCAACAGTGGAGGGAAAAGACTTTTCAGTTCTTCTACTGTCATTCCCGAACGAAGGTGCAGCGCCTGGCCCTCACATTCATGAGTAGGAAAAACCCCCACTGAGACATATACGCATGTACACACGAACAAATGGAAAAGAAGTCGCTCGCCGTCGTGCTCAAATGCAAGAGTTAATGGTCAGCCGCGATATTAACACCCTCAGCGAGTCGAAGCGCCTATAGTTTTGAATATGTGCATATATGCATGTCACCCTACATCTGTGGACGTACTTCACATCCGTAATGAAATGCAGATAGCCACGGAGCACCGTGCACACCTGTGTCTGTCTGTCTCTCCAAGTACACCTGATTCCTTCTGAATGACGTAACCACCTGAGGCAACCTGTAGTGCATCTTTGCTTCACTAAAAATCTGCCACTGGGCGCACGCAGGAGATACTAATATCACGCTGACTGCGAACCGCGGCCGGACACGCTCTTCGTCGCTGACACGCAGCAACGCTGCGAGCTGTGTAGGAGGCGCACACGTACATATCTCACTGTGTATGTGTATGTGTATATATATATATATCAATGTATAGGCATACGTATTGACGTCTTCGGCTCAGGTACACATATACGCATCGCCAGGCATACTGGTGACATGAAGACACTCATGCACCTGGTGCTCGTGTATATTTGCATAGGTTTCAGCTACGATCCCACGCTTGTTAACTGCGTGTGATCGAGGTGGGAAAGGACTTTGCCACATACAAGCTGTTTCGGCTGCGGCGCATGCGTGGTGGTTACGAAGCCGCATGCGACCACTGAGGAAAAGCATATGTTTACCCGATAGCCGGCCAACAGCAGCGAAACGTATAGTGTTGGAGCTCCATGCCCTCAAACGGATCTTGTGTGCCGTTTGAGCTGAACGACCGTTTCGTTCTTCTTGGGTTTCTTTCTGGTGGGGAGTGGGGTAGCCTGTGCCGGAAAGCCATCAGCATACATCTCTCCAGCACGAGTAACTCGCCGGCCTGCGTGCTTTAAGTAGCAGCGGCTGCTGAAAATGAAGCTGTCCACGTTTTCTCCCATTTCCCTGCCCGTTGGCCTTTTCTCGTCCTTTCTTGTTGCATGTGGACGCATGCATGTGGACGCATGCATTCTCTGTAGCGCCCCGTGCAACGGGGCTGCTAACGGACGAGCGAAAGTGAATTCTTCCGGTGGGTAACCCTTTAGAGGCAGGTTGAGTTTCGCCAGCTCAGCTTCGCTACACATGCGTGCATGCGACAACAGGAGTATTCTTGTGTATACGAATTTGCGGCGGGAGAGTAAAAAGTCAGTTTCGGTGGTCTTTGCTAGAACTCACCAAAAGCACACTGTTCCTTCAGAGCCCAACGACTTACTATTTAACGTCTTCGTAGAGCTCTTTACAACTGCATCCAAAGAAGGCAGCGGCATCCAAGGCACTGCTACGGCGTGAAATCAGCAGCGCGACTCCCTGCTCGGAGTGCTCCTCACTCACAAGTTTTAGACTTATTCGAACGTCGCACTACACGGAATTCATTCTAAGCACAAACGAACTTCGTTCGCCTCCTACGTTTACTTGTAAGATAACGACGAACTGTAAGTGACGTGTGAAGGACAAAGAGTACATTGTACGTTCAGTCTCCCAGAGATACCAAGTCAGATTGCTGCAGGTCGTATTCGCACTTTGTGTCACTCACGAATTTTGAAATTGAAAACGTTTGCTTTATCCACTGCCTTTTCTCGTACCTCGTTCCACTCCCGCGGCCACAAAGAGCCACCGAAAATTTGTTTTTCGTGTCTCAGTCGGTGGTCTTCTCTCCTTGAGAGCCGCATCCGCAGAAAGCGTAACGGAAAATCTTGCCTCAGTTGCCTGGGCACAGCAGTTGCTGAAGGGTTCGGGAGGACAGCGTATGAACTGGCACGCTCCCTACCTCCTGTTAACCAGCATCGGGAGCCCCTGTACTGGCTCTTTCCCCCGCATAAAGCCTTTTTCGGCAAATACGAGTAGCTGCTTTACCACTGATTCTCCTCGGTGTGCACTTTGAAGTGCGCGTCTTGTACGCGACCTTAATACATACGGGTTTCAAGTCGTGTTCTTCAAATACGTGACATGCTTCCCTTCAACCAAAATGCGCTCCTCTTTAAGTCATTGCTGTAATTGAAGGCGTTTTGCTACTTACGATTGATAAAAGTCTCTCCGCCGCCTGACCCGACCGCCCCGGTGCTGTCGGTCTCTTTGTGTGCAAGGGTTCCTTTTCTGCGTCTGGTTGAGGAAGGACGGGAAGTTTCCAGTGCTGTACGCGTGAACGCTCGCATTTCCCTGGGATGCACTTTTCTTAGCCAACAGCAGGTTGGCTGTAATCTGCTAGTCCCTCACAAGCAACTGCTGTGGTGGACTGACGCGGTGAAGTTGTTTTTGAGCAAGAAGAGGCTCTCCCTGCTGCTCTGACAAACGATTTGTCCTCGACACAGGACGAAGCGTAGAAACTGACAAGGAGAACTGGAAGGTTAAAGAAGGCACGTAACGAAAGAATTAGAAGGCAACAGGGAGAAAACGGGAAGGAAAAGAGGAAAAATGTTGTGTTTTGGGCCAGTTTGCGTGCCGATTTGGCAGGTAGGCGTTATCTTCGCGCTGCTACTGGGACCGTTGAAAACCATCGCCGCGTACGTTTATGACACGTGCAGCAGAAGGAGGAGGTGGGTCAACGAAAATGAGGAAGCGCCCTCTTCCAACGGGTTGCTGCTGCATCGCGGCGCAGGCGGGTGCCCTGTTTACGAAGAAGTCAAGCGACGCGTGACAAAGGTAGGGACGCATGACGCTGAGGCGCACACAATTCTTTTTCTTTAGACACTCCGCGTTTTTTTTTCCTTCTTTTTCCCTCCGCCATCCCCCCGGCACACGATAGGGCATAGCCATGTACGAAAAAGCTACTCGCCGCTTGTAGGCAAACCCCGAGCAGAGTCGTCTTCCTCGCCTTTGCCGTTCTCTGTCTCTCTCTGCAGGTTTATAGAGTCTGTTTGAGACACTTTGTCGCGTAAGCGTCTTACAAGACGTGAAGACGGGAGATCGCTGTGTGTCTGTTTTCATCTGTGCAAACAGATGAATGAGGGAGGTTTGTGTAATTCTCTGAGCCCGGCCAGTCAGAGCGTCCGAAGGAGACTCTGCTGCAGTAACCCGATCCCCCTGCCAGCCTGAGCCTGGTCATTATATTGGTTCTGCTCTTCGTCCTTATTCCGGCCAGTGTGGAGTTTTCTTGCTCGACACGACCGCCGTGTGAACCAGTGCGCGTGTGAACCAGTTTTCTTCTGTTGGTATTTTTGAATTGATTTCCTAGTAGGGAAGAAGTTGAAGACGCCGGTAAACTGCTAGAATTGTTCAGAACTCAGGGTTCACATGCTATAGAAGCGTCACCGGAGTTGACTTCCACAAGACGGGCGATGCACATCTCACACAAGATTTGTATTTGGTTCTTATTTCTTCACGTATCGAGTGGTCACTGGCCTCATACCGCTGTTTAGTATTGTAGGTTTTTTGGCCGAGATTCTATAGACTCAAAAGTGCGAAGATAAGAAAACCAGTAGAAGGCTGCTACGGAATACAAAGTCCAAAATATATCAAGAAGTGGAGAATTTACTGTGGTCGTCTCGAGTGTATCGCTTCCAACCATTGTCAACGAGAACCGTGGAGTGTATGTACACTGGATTCGCACTTGTGTTCATATATACGTAAGTGGACGAGTAGCGCTATTGCAGCACGTGCGGTCTTTCGTGTCGAATACGAAGTTTCTGATGAACGTTTCGCCGGAGGTCTCTTACGCTTGCCGGTAAAGTTTGATTTTCACCGTTAAGTCTGTTAGCCTCTCTGCCGCAGATTCGTACAAGGTGTAAGGGACATGACCCACAAATCTGAACTACACAGTAGACTGGCTCCACGAGACCGGTTTCACTGCTGTACACAGGACTACTTTTCGGGGAATGTCCGTCTCTTCTTGTGTTTGTGTGCGCTCCTATAGGACACAGAGGCAAAGAGAGGAGTATCTTTTCTTTACTGTGACATGGCCAATATCACTTGTATTACGCGCTGCGCGTGGTTTCCCGTACACTGTGTGGACGTAGAAACAGGAGTCTGTGTTTTTTTGTTGCATTTGTCAGAGGTAGTGTGGATAAGTATAAACTCCAATACATGGACGTCTTCTTTTTTATCACTTGACTTGCGACATGTGTGTTAGTTTTTCACACATGGAATGCGCAGAATTCTCTCGAGACGTGGACAAGACCAGTCCTTTTCGCTTGTATTGGTGCGTGTGTCCATCCCTGTATGTCTGTCTCTTTGTACCAATGGAAGTGTGCATCTGTGTGCATCCGTGCAGGTATATATAGATTTATATCCGCTCTCCCTGTCCCTCTCTTTTCCTCTATTTGTATATCTGCAGCTACACCGCTAGAAACAAGGAAGTCGGTAGAAAACGTATTATTTCCCCTGTTGTCTTGTGGAGAATCCGTTTGTACGGCATCCTGGAACAGCTGTATTTATACGCGGACTGTTGATAGAAGTATCCACGTGGAGCGTGCTGCGCCACAGCTGACTGCGATGAGACACTCTGGTGGTCATTCTTTTCCTGTAGTTGGGTGCATATTATCCGGAATTTGCTTGCACGTTTTGATAGCGTTGACGAGTTTTCGCGGACGCCGGTGTCTGTTCTTATGATGTGACGGTCTGTGCAGAACGCGTCTGCAGGGTCTTGTCAGCAATTTTAGAAGAAGCAGGCGCGTGTGTTTTTTTCGTCTGGGGGGATGCCAAGAACACGTGAGGCAGATATTGTTTTCTCCGTGACTTTGCGCCCGTTTTTTCGTTTGGTGGTTTAGAAGGAGTTCCGAGTTCTCCACATCCGCTCCGACGAGGACATGAAAAATTTCTGGAAGGAAATTCAAGGAAGAGGCGACGCGAAAGTTTTTGCCGATTTCTCCGCGCAGTGGTGCGGACCCTGCCGTGCCATTTCTCCTTTCTACGAGGTACTGCACCTGTCGCAGAAGTCTTTCCTCCTTCTCCGCCGCCGCCCTCCTTTTATTCCGACGCCTCCCCCCGTCCTCTTCCGCTTTCGAGAAGTCTTGTGCCAGTTGTTGCAACTCTCCAGATGATGTCCGACTATACAGAGATACGCGCACATGAATGTGTGCCCCGTGTGTACAGACACGCCTACTTACCAGTGTGCTCCTGCGTATGGGATTGGGTAGTTCGAAACAAGAAATTCGAAAATGACGGTTTAGCAGCAACAGTGCCTGATCCACACGTATGCCCAAGAGGTTCTATACACACGCACACTTATGTGCATGCGTCGGTGCTGGTGCGAGTACACACGTAAGTATATAACGTGTAGAGCCGCTAGCACGGCTTCTATCCACTGGGCAGAGATGTAAGTTAAATGGGTATTTTGAGGATAAAGGGTAGAAACGGTTGTTGTGTTTTTTGTTGTTCCCGCCGGTGCGCATGCAGCTGCTGGGTGCAGGATATGAGGGAGCTTTTATCTCGATTGATATTGACGACTGTCCGTACACCGCAGAAGCAGCAGGTGTTAACGTGTTGCCGACGCTTGCGCTTCTGACGGACACTGCTGCAGGAGCAGCAAACTCGTGGGAAGTCGTCGCCAGCGTGAGCCAGATAAATTCAGCAGCTGCTGCGTTCACATTGCTAGCCACAACTGTATCGACTCTTCTGGAAGCCGACACTCTTCGACTTCTCCATCTCCACTGCGGCACCGGCACTCACGGGCATTCAATCTGCATACTGTATTCAAATCTGTAGAAATCTGGATATACACGAGCTTCTCTCAAAACATGCCGACCCATATGGGTGTATCATGTGTCGATGTGTGCCCGTACACAGGTGTGTCTATTGGTCGAGATATGTGTGTAGAAATGTGAAAATGATACTCGCGTGTGTATGTACATGTACGTGTGTGCGTGCGCGTTTGTCTTTTTGTCTGTCTGTCTCTCTACGTGTATATGTAATACGTAATTACATATGCATATGCGTGCACGTTTATATGTGAATGCGTCTTTGCACGTCTCGTTGTATGTGACGGGTCTGACAGCAAAAGATGTGCGTCTCCTGTTCACCAGTGTCACTATGGATTCGTGCGCCGTCAACTCAGGCGTGGTGAGCTACATTCTTTTACCTGAACGTGTGCGCTCTCCTCTAAATGTACGGACGTATGATAAACATTTTGTTCAGGGTGGTTTACCTCTTCGCTGCGTAGGTGCGCCTGTGTGTAGTCCCCACAGATGTGAAGTTTGACTCTCTCTGTGTGCCTCCCTCCCTTTGTGTCGATAGTTATACGTATGCGTTGAGCCACACATGTCTGAATGTTCACGTACACGTATACATACATATGGACACCGTCTGGGTGTGGGATCTGTGCATACGTACGTGGCCACACGTAGAGAGAGCGCAGCACCTACCTACACGTCAATTGCTTCGCGTACAGCGAGGAAGCCGTTGCAAACTACGCTGCACGTAAAATCCGCCCCCCGCTGTGCCCACTGGTGCACTTCAAAGGGCGATCTTGGAGTACGCAGCGAACAGTGCCAAAGCAGCAGTGAAGTGGCAGCAGTGAAGCGGCAGCAGTGAAGCAGCAGCAGTGAAGCGGCAGTTGTGAAGCGGCGGCAGTGATGCTGCAGCAGTGAAGCTGCAGCAGTGAAGCTGCAGTAGTGAAGCGGCAGCAGTGAAGCTGCAGCAGTGAAGCTGCAGCAGTGAAGCTGCAGCAGTGAAGCGGCAGCAGTGAAGCTGCAGCAGTGAAGCGGCAGCAGCGGAGGGACAGCAGTGAAGCGGCAGCAGTGAAGCTGCAGCAGTGAAGCGGCAGCAGCGGAGGGACAGCAGTGAAGCGGCAGTTGTGAAGCTGCGGCACTGAAACGGCAGCAGTGAAGTTGCAACAGGGAAACCACAGCGGTGAAGTCGCAGGAGTGAAGCGGTGGCAGTGTAGCTGCAGCAGTGTATCTGACCGAAACGCTAGACAGGCAACGTAGGAATCTGGCCGAGTCAGCATCTAGTGTCACGCGTCCCACAGCCACACTGACAGTCCTCACAGAGACTGTTGTCTCTGAGCAAAGTCGGTAGAAAAATGTCACTCGTTTGTATGCTTGCGTATGCATGTGTGTAATGTGTGCGAGATATAAATCTATGTCAAATGAGATGTGATGTGGATGTAGTTATTTACACGTATATGTAGAATGTGTGCGCAGACACCTGTGGGCAATTCCCTGTCTGCAGGTGTGTATGTGTATGGATATGCGTATGTAGTTGTGTACACGTTGATATACATATATATATATATATATGGATGTGTAGGTGCAGATGTGCACGTTGCACGTCTGGCCGTATGTGTATGATACGTAGCGCTGGAGTAAATGTTGTTCATCCAACAGCAGAAAGCGATTATTTCAGTCATTCGTGGATGTTCCTCTTCGTCTCTTTTTGTCCAGCAGTGGCGGAAGTAGTCTCTTCTTCGGCAACTATTTGCATTTCTCACTTACAGTCGTACCTGGTGTTTGTTGGTGTTTCCGAAACCTTACTAATTTGTTAACGCTGGTTAGTCTTGTCTTTTTTTTCTCAGACATCCGGAGCCAACGCGCGCAAGTGGGAAGAGTTTGTTGCTGGCCACACAGTCCCGCGCAGCAGCAACACCACTAGCGGCAGCAGTAGCAGCAGCAGCAGCGTCGGCAGCAGTAGCAGCAGCGTCGGCAGCAGTAGCAGCAGCGGCAGCGGCAGCAGTAGCGGTAGCGGCAGCGGCAGCAGTAGCAGCAGCAGCAGCGGATCTTAAGAGGATGCAACAAGACGGAGTTGTTTGCTTGTTGAGAAACCGATACAGCCTGAACTACTCTTCGCTGGCCTCTCGTTGTCTGCGTTTTGCACAAGATGCACAAGAGGCTGAGGAGTCGCGGAACTGTACTTGGAAAAAAGTAAGCAGTTCCAAAGACGCGACATTCCTCCTAGCGTGTACGTGAACAGATATATTGTTTTATGTACGTCTCTAGCGGTGTATATCCGCGTTGTGTGATTGTGGGACGGTGTTATGTTTGACTGAATTCCAGCAGCCGCTAAGACGTGCCAGGCTGCCTGCAAAACAACGTGTTCGTTTCCGTACATATTTCCGTATCATTTGTGAGTCCCTGTCCTCGGGTGGACGCATCCACTTTTACGTGAATGCGTTTGTGACTATACATATATATATATATACACGTATATATATGTATATATGTATATATGTATATATGTATATATATGTATATACATGTATATATACATATATATATATATACATATATGTATATGTATGTCACATAATTGTGTGTGGCCGTCCGTAGCCGCGTGGATGACGTCGACGGAGGGGGGACGTGGCGTAGACAGAGGTGTTCGTTAAGTGTGTACGTTTTCCATGCCTGGAAAGTGCGACAGGAGTCAACCTTGACAGCATGTGAACAACTGCGTTGAATGCTTGCTAAACTCGGCTAGTTGCTTAGAAGCTGCGAGCTGCCACCGCGAAAGGGCTGCGTTTTATGGCGGCACGTTTTGGTGTGCGTAGCCGGCGCTCAAACGTGTTTGTGTAGGGGATTCGGTTTTCCCCTATTTACATCACCGTATCTCGACTTCCCAGTAGAAGTTGTAGATTGGTCTCCGTTCGCGCCCGCGGAGATCAAGGCGTGCACGTAGGTGTACAGTTTACCAGCACGCGGGGTGTCCACAAGTGCCAGAGTCACTTTACTAATTTACGTTTGTGCACGTGTGCCGCACATTCAGCTAGAGGACATTTGTTTAAAGAAGTAAAACACGGAGTGTTCTCGGCCTCGACATCGATGAGGTTCGTGTGAGTGCTTTCTGTGGTGAAGTATGTGTGTGCAGTGCTGTCCCCCCTCTCTCAATGCGTCTAAATAAGGCGACGCTGTGTCTCCGATTTTGCGACCACACTTTTAGCTCTCTAGATATCCACATACTAGTAGGTGTAAGTCGGTGCCCTCTTTGCGCTGTAACTCCCCGAGGCTGACGCGACATTAGATATGTGTGAACAAAAAAATGTGTGTGCGCGCCGGGGATACGCACACCGGATTTTACCCGTGCACAAAGCAGTCTGAAGCGACAGCCCCTCTTGAGGGACATCTCACTTTGTCTACGCGCATGTGCCCGTGCATCTATCGATACGCGTGTAGCTACGCGAATGAGACAGAAATCCTCGCAGGCTGCTCACGCAGATTTTTTGGCCATAACGTTCCTCACAAGCGCCCAAAACACCACATACGAGTGGACGTGGCGTTTCCAGTACCGCCGTAATCTCCGGGTCAATAGTGGCTTTTAAGTAAATGATTATGCAAATGCCTGGAAGAATTCGTGTGGATAAAAAGGTGTACTGTTTTGAGGAGCAGGAGACTGTTGATAACTCTGTGCAGGTACGACGTTCGAAGGCCGTTTCTTCTGCACCCTGTCCGGTTGCATTCTACCGTAACATGGGCGGCGGGGGGGACGTCTGTGCTGTTCCACCAACTTGCTGTCCCACGCGTTTGCCTCTTTACCACGTACAAGCTGTATCTGTTAAAGGTGTTGGTAGCGGACGTATCAGCGCGAGTGAGACTTCTTGGGTACGACAAGATTAAGGCGAAAGTAAAACGTCGGTACTCCAGTTCCACGTTCAGGCACCAACTAGGCTTTTTTTGTCTTGCAAGTCTACGTAAAACAAGCCTACTATGTGGAGCTCCAGTTTCCATATATTCGTGCCGGTATTGATGTGTCCACGTACGTGGCTCGTTTCCCTTTGTACATACATGTGGGCTGAGATGTAGCAAACTGGGGACCAAGCTACTGAAATAAAGAGACGACGGAGGCCAATTCTTCTGCCCACGTTAAATCCTAGACAGGTACGAAGTACCTGCACCTTACGGATGCGTGTGTGAAGGGAAATAGAATAGAGTTAGCGTGTGAGTATCCCTCTGTGGACGGCAAGAACTGGACACATAGACTGCGCCGTTTCCCGCATCTCCGGGCCGGCTGTTGCTGTCTCACTTTTACGTAATCGCTTAAACACCAACGGATACCTGAACCGATATACGCCCCCCTGTCACTTTGGAGGGCGAGCCTATGCGCGTAGCCTGCTGGTCAGCAGCAACGGTCATCAGATGCCTACATATTTTGCTACGCGTGTGTGTACTGCAGAGTGATTACACCTTTAACTCGCTGTACTACTTTACTTTGGCACCTGCCTCTCATTACCCCTGAATTCCTCTACTAAACCACATACTGCGTCCCGCTTATTGTGGAAGCTGGTACGCACCGTTCCCACAGGTCAGCACGTACACGTGTGTGCAGACCCTGTTTTGGTCTAGCGGATGCTGTAATAACATTGGTGGGCATGTCCACGTACAAGTGCAAATATACATGATACGGTAATAATGCAGTATACACGTTCAACCGGAGTTATACACATTCACGATGGTGAAAAAGTGACTCAGAATAGCCAGCGAAAACAAATGTGGTACAATAATAATGCTGTATACACAAATCACCGAATTTGTACATTTCTACAGTGGTGAAACGATGAAATAGAACACCCAGCGACATGTTGTCCCTTTATACACTTCTCTGGACATACGCGCACACCAACCATGAATTTACGTAAGCCAGGCTCTGACAGATAATCGCCTGTATGTGTGTAGCTGTGCTGCAAATCTTTCACATTCTCAGAAGCGCAGTACAAAATACAAACTTCAGCAGTCGTGAACTCGGAAGTAACGGGGACTGTTCTGAACGCATGATACCTCAGCAGTACATAGTAGAATCATAGCGTGGATGTGCGTCTGGGTGATGCCTGACACGAAATGTTCTTTGTGATGTGGATACACTCATCAACACGGCAGCCTGTATCAAACTTTTTTTTTCGGTGGGAGTATGGTCCGACCTGCTCGGTTTGACAGATTTAGAAAGTTGATGGCGCAGTAAATTTCTACAACTGTGCTGTAGAGAGAAAACGGTGATTTACTGTGCCGGCATGAAACGTAAATGCAACAGAAATCAAACCGGGAGGTCTCCCGGTACTGCTTCCCCTGCGCCTGCACACCGCGGGCGACTGCGCTTCCATGGAAGGTACAAGACTTACACCTGTGATGACAACTTTCAGAGCATGCGTCGCATAGCACCTTGAGGTATCACGTAAGAAAAAAAAACCCACGCTCACGCACTTGCGCGCACCTACGCAGTGCCCGACTGGAACATACCCCGTAAATGCCACGTATAGCAAAGGCGCATTGTTAGCGTCTGCCAGCCGCGCACTCTGGAAAGCAAACATAAAAGTAGCGACCAACTTCACGGGCTGACGCACCTGTTTGTCAGCACGCGCAGGCGCTGCGGACAAATACGTATTCAGTGCGACTCCTCACTTGGTGTACACATACACACACGCATGCATATATATACATATATATATATATATTCAGAGAAAGAGCCGCACACACGTAATTTAAAGACATTTGATCACATGCATGTGTGTTCCAAAGATCTGTGCAGTACAACCCCGGAATCAGGTAGCTTTTTTGCTCGCGTGGCTACGGTGCAGGTTTCAACAGCCACGGTGCACGCGCGTGCCAGTCTGCTTCTTGAGAGGGAACGGGTCTGGCTGCACCATAGCGCCAATGACGAAGCATTGTGCTCAGTTCCTCCGCTTCCTGTGGACCAAATATGTCGCCGTATTCTTCGAGCAGCCGCCGGGTGAGGTACCGCTCTTCATATGGATACTTCACAGACTCTGCAGCAAGGCCAGGTGCAGAGGATAACACAGATGAAGATGAGTTTCAGGAAGTAGCTGAGTTTAAATAAGATCCGTGTTTGCATCCTGACGCATGACCGCAGAACGAGTTCGCCTACACTATTGCAGAAATCTCCCCTGAAACTGTGGTGTTCAACATTCGTACGTTCTACGAGCTGTGTACCTCTACAGTAATAGCTTTTCGCAGAACAGTAGCTGAATGCACACGCGAAACGTCAGAAACGCGGATCTCTCTCTTCAGAGAGATAAGCAGTCGTGAATATATGGTCAACCTAAGGGGGCTCCATCAGTGCACTGGACCACTGCCCAATATATCCGATCAGAATTACTGCATACTCGCAGCCGCCAGAGTCGAGCGACACGCTGCCAATACACACGTGTTGCTGAGGAGGAGAGGCAGAAGTCTTCAGTGCCACACGCTATTTCGAAGTAGTTATAGGACACGTACGCATGTAGAAATGTGTCGCTGCATTCAAGTGTGAACCTCACTTGGCTTTCTGCTGTTGCACAGGCGCGCTGCAGTCTAAAGCTGGTGTGGTGTGTACATGCTGAATTTGCGGGTGTTCGCGAGGCACACCCGATTGTAACATCAACGTGCCAGACGTCTGCGAGCATTCCCGTATAAAAATTGGAATGACCACATGATGCAGAGCGTTCCACTGTTTTTTTATTTGCTAGACTTCTTTTTCAACGGGCTACGCATCGAGATGGTGTTAAATCGCTCAAAAAGCAGACGCTTTCCACAGTGCAAGGGGCAGCGTTCACACCATCGGGCACTTTCTTTTCGACAAGTGCAAGGAAGACGCTCACGGGCACCTTGACTTTTTCAGTAAGACAGTCATGTCTTACCCCCGGCCACGTCGTGCGAAGTCTACCTACCCATCAAAAATTCAGCCCCCTGACAATGAAACATCTTGACGCTGACGTACGCAAAGGCCGCTGTGACGTAGTGGTAGCGAAAAGAAGGGTTCTCTCTTACCTTCCATGTATTCCGCTTTTTTGTCCGCATCGTCGACGAAGCGCCTCTGAACGCGCGCTTTCAGCCGCTTCACCAGCAGAGGAGCCAAATAATCACGAAACTGCTCCCGGTACTGTGAAGAACACAAGTTCAGGAAAAAGGCCAGCAATGCGGTGGTGTGCGACGGGAAACAGCGATACTCTGCCGTTTTCGGCACCCGCAGCTGCGCTTGTGTTGAATGCAACTTGAATGCTCTACGTCGCTGCAATGCTTGCTTTGCGGGACCGGTTTCACAAAACACGGGAAAAGAGAAGCTTACAAATGCTTCTCCTCCCCACGACTACTCCCGCACACACACATTGGCACCTCGTAAGCGTAGCGCTTGCCGTGAACCCTCAGCACCCCCAACATGAAGCGTCACGGCAAACTTCCTATAATTGCTGGTAAACAACAGGCCTACAGTTGTAAAGGCACAGACGCACACGCCTACTACGATGTACATTACACAAAACGGCTGTACGGCTTCTGGAGAAGGTGTGCGACGGCTGCAGGCACTAAATACAAGCCGGCTACAACACACGCTGGAATACAGCAGCCGCTCGTGCAACACCATGTACCAAGTTCGTCCCTGACACTGGCCTCGAAGCAATCTGCGACCGACGACTACCGTGTGCGGCGCGGTACGTGTGGTTGGTGCCTCACTCTCCTTTCGAAACTAATCATATAATATACAAACGTATACAAACGTGTATACGCGTGTACGCGACGACCTCTTCCTGCTGATGTCCCTTATTATAGTCGTCAGGATCTACTGTATCCCTTCCCCAACCCCCTTTCTCAGCTCTCCTGCTGTATACCCTATCTCGTTTCTGAGCATTCCTCTTACAGGGACAATCGATTACATAGTCCTGTTGGAACGCAGGCGTCTGCTTGATAATGAAACAGGTTGCAAATTTACTTCTCATCTGCGGGATACTCTGCTGAACGCGTTTAGCTATAAACAACTGTGTGTCAAGCATACGATATTGCACTGATGTCTCCCTATATCGAGTTGAACACTCGTCCACGCAAAAGTGTTGCTCGCATCTCCAGTACGTGTACTAACGCACGAACGTGTACGTGCAGATAAATCCTTGTTCATATTTTACAGACGCAAGTGCGCAGCTGAGTCTACAACAGCGCTGATCTTGCTTTCTTCGATACGGTGGGAGTGTTTACACGTGTATACGTGCTGTGTACACGTTGCTGTGTAGGACAGAAACGCTCCATCTACAAGGTGGTCGCTGGGCTTCTGCTGATCTGCTTTTCAACTGTTACCTCCATCAAAGTGTAGAGCAAATCCTCCCACTTGAAAACGTCGCGGCGACCGAAAAGACCCGAAGGGAGAACGAGTTTCTGGAAGAGACCGACGTCGCCGAGCGTGAAGGCCATGTGTAAGTAATACTGACAACATTCTCCACTCAGACATCCCGCTTTGCCGTTGGACAGCCTGCCTGTGTCAACGTGCAATGTGCTGAGGAGAGTGTCAAAAAGGCGGCAGACGGTGCCAAGGAAAGAAAGCAACTCGTGGCCGCGGAGTCGCAGCGACTGAACTGTAAGCACGAGGCGGCGGCTATCAGCAGGGTTTAATACGTCCCACACCTGTAGCACACAGGACCATAAGGTGCGCGCAGGAGCAGCGGCATCACCTATAGTAGAGTTAGCGGATGCAGCAGCAATCTGAGCCGCAGCCACAACGCACTGTCAAGGTCGCTGTACAAACCGGCAGCACCAACGGACTCGACCTTGGCAGCGAGACAAGAGATGCGTCAATAGCAACACACGCTGGTCTGGCAGCAGTGGAGACAGCAGTCGCAGGGACTGACGCAGTCCTGGTAGCAACAAATGCACGATCACTAGCACACGTAGCAGCAGCACGACACGCCGCAGCAGCAGCAGAAACGGCTGTTCGCCCGCGTATAAAAAGCCGTCCGCAACGGCGACGAGCTCGCTGCTACGATAACAGCGCACGCAGGCAGCGTAGTGATGCCAGCCAATGGGCAACACGTGCACCACCGCGAGTTCGTAATGCAGTCACGGCATGTCGGACGGAGGCACATACGAAAAATATGCATGACCACGAAGACATGATGTCGAGCTAAACGCGACGTACAATACAACGGTGTTAATCGTGCACGCCGCACCCTTCGTCAGGTCCACACTGGCCTACATACAGATACACCGAGACACACGCACACCGATGGAGACACCACACACAGGCGTGGACAGATATATATTTGATATGCGTACACGCGTCCGCGCACAGAAACATATATATCGGTCTGCGGAGACACGTACACCGTTTCTGCGCACACACGTGTGCGCGTAAATCCATGTTTATACGTATACGAACACCTGGACGTGGGCGTGCAGCAGTATATACCTAAATATCTATATCCGTGAAACTGACGCGTGTAAATGGCATCGCTTTAATGTACAGAACGTGACGCGTGTGCTGCTCCGCGACGCACCTCTCCATTCAGCGCTTTAGGATATCCTTTGAAAAGCTGGTACATTGTTGCAATGTACAAGTACGGGTGCGTAATATATCTCCTCAGTTGGTCGCCCGCCTTTTCTGCGGCTTCGCGCCTGAGCGGTAGAGAAGCGGCGAATTTTTCCACAACTGTCAGCAGCAAGTTTAGTCGTCGAACTAATTCACGCATCTGGACTAATGCCGTTTTATTGGGAGGGCGCTGGAAGAAGTCGTTAACAACCACCAGAAAGCTCTGCTGTAGCTGGCGTTGCTCCAAACGTGCTTGGTCTCTTTCCAGTTGCTGCAAGGCAGACGGCCGCCCTTTCTCATTGTACGCGTACAGAAACTGCTGCGGACGATCGCGACGGGACAGAGTGTAAAAAGACGTGATGTCTTCTTCCGGGAGCGGGAAGCAAGAGGCATCTACGGAAGAAAAGGAAAACAAGTTAAATAGTCGTAAGGCAGCATTGAGGAGCGGCAGTCGACGCGGTGTTTGGCAATATGCAGTTGTTGAGCGTAGAGAGCCTACGGAAAGGCGAGGAGTTGAACGACACTAGCAGGCATAGTACGGATGCGTATTTGCATGTCAGCGTGAAACCTGCGCAGAATTTTCACGTCAGTGAAACCTGGAAGAAACACATAGATACTTTGGATGACTCCTGGGCCGCCGGGAGTTAAGCACGCGCCCCGCAGGCATCGCGGAGACAGTTTCCTTTGCGTAGGAGAGTAAAAATTCCTCACACGTCGGCGTGGAGTGATTCGTGTGAAATCAAGAAAAACCACGAATACAGGTTTCCAAGCCAGATCACACAGACACTACTACTTGCACTTCAAGGTATGAAAAGCCACGTAGACGTGTTTTACAATATTTTTGGGGTCGACGAACTCAAAAGACAGCGCCAGAGGGACGAAGCAGTCAAGAGAGGCCGACGCTGATGAAGTCACACACACACGTGGTGGGTCTACGCGAACTGGTACAGAACCGCTACCCCGCGTGACGAGCCAGGAAACAGGAGGATGTGGGACGTTTGCTACCAAATGGGTTGACCGCATAGTGCCGATGTTCCACACAGCGTCGCAAACCTGTGCCACACTAATTGCCTGGCGGAGCCGAACGGCCACTCTCTGCCTCTTCGAGACGTGGGTCGTAAACAGACTGCATGCATACATCTCACGCATAACGTCAAGTGTTCTTTATTACAACTGCGCCTCCACGCGCAAAGTCACCGCACGCACGTACGGTCACGTTCACGAGAAAATCTTGCGAGCAGCTTTCCGGGAGTACCTTGTCCTTCGTCTGCGTAGATGTCTGGCTCCTTGTATTTCTGCGCCCGGAACACAGGAACAAAGCACCTTTCAAAGGACACCTCTGCCTCTTCGGGAGATCGGAAGAGGAAAGGCGTCTGCTGCGGGAGTCCCGAAGTGTGTGCTTTGCTTCTCGCTTCGAAGCGCATGCGGTCCGAGTGGTCGTACAGATTGCTGCACGCATCTTTGTACTTGGCCACAAAGGGGTTGGCAACCACGACTTCCTTGGCTGCTTGGGGCGAAGAAGAGCCCGACAAGGTAGCTGGAGGAGTGTCGACGTTGTCAACCGCAGTGGATGTACAAAAACAGGTTTCGAGTAGTTCAAATGCCATCTGCAGCACACACCACGTTTCCGTACAACGGGGCACATGCTGAGGTCACACGCGCTGTGAGCCCACAAAGGTGTACATTGGTACAAAATGCGTCCAGCATATATGGCCAAGCAGTGTTATGCTTGGTCAACGTAAAGATGGAAAAGAAGGTTCGACGGCAGCATGATGCGGAGACACGGGGCTGAAACGAGCTTCACAAGCTGTATAGAGGTTGGGGTACGTCCGATGCCGGGTGAATTTTCTCGCGTGTGACGCTGGCCCAGTCGGCGAACTACCTCTACATGTGCGCATTGGACGGAGACCATGCAAGCGAAGTGAGTGGCCATGTCCACGAGATAGCCGTTCCCTTCTGCATACGTGTATCCTTCACCAGAGCCGCTCGAAGAAGTTGCCTATCCAACGGCCAGTGACGTAGTTACCCAACAATAGGACAACTCAACAGTCGCGCAGTCCAGGTGAGCAGCCTGGAACTACGTGCCGTGTAAGACAGTCTTGATTTCAAGAGTGAGGCATTATTTTAAAGAATGTATGAGAGAAAATGAGCCTCACTATAAGAAACTGACAATTGACCGTGCCGCGCAAGCGTTTACAGTCACTTCCTAATCACTTGGCGTACCGAGTAGAAAAGGCTACACCGGCAACTTACCGTCATCGCGAAGGACAAAACTCCTTATCTCGTAACAAACAGGGTCACCGCTCATGTGCCGGAAGCGATATCACATGTCTATGGCCTCTTTTAAACTTGCAGGTAGAAGAACATTTGTAGCAGTCCGGTCTTACAGTGTCTCCACTCGGCGTTATGTATTCGACGGATGTTCAGGTATTGTATCAAAGTCCGGCACGAGCCGCACATAACGTAGATCCTCTAGATGTATAGATGTGCGTCCACTTGAAAAGATACCTAGATAGTTGTCAAAACGCATAAAGTTGCATACGTATCCACAGTTCTGGTAAGTAGGTACGAAGAGTAGCAGACCAAATGTGTAAGTACTCTACACATGCGTGCAGAGTACCTACACATACACATACGTAGATAGCGTTTCGTACCTACGTATCCTGCGAGTGTATGTGTAAATATATTTAAAAATACGTATATACACAAACTATGTGCACAGGTGTCCCTCAATCACGGCTCTGCATGGCTGTTTGCCTTTACATCTGGTTTTCAACATAATCTGTAGTCGTTGTTGATCTCTACCTCACCTCGACAGCGAGGTCGAGCACTGTCCGTCCCGCCGCATCTCGTTTTCCTGGGTCAGCACCAGCTTTTACTGTTGCCCACACCGCAGCTGCGTCATACCTAGAAAGGTGGTAGTGCAGAGGGTATTGCTTCCTGAAAACATCTGCGGTCAGCGCTCTCTCCGGGTCGAACCACACGCGATTAGCGCATACACTATTCGCCCGTAAAACCGGAGGGCACTTCGTCCGCCGCGGTACAACTAAACGTGCGTAAGACATATTCAAAGAGTCGTGCTGCGAGGGGAAGACCACAGGAAAAAGGATCCTCAGCCAGCCGGTTGTCTGCTGTCGTGTACTGCGGTTGTGAGCGACCGGATGTAGGCAGTTCACAGAATTTCGCGCCTTTCGCGTATCAGAAACTTGAGACAACAACACAGCAACACCGTTGTTGTTGTTGTTTGGCAACACCGAGACTGATGGACGTCATCCTACGGTGAAGCATGGGACCCATAAGCAAACCCCCCCCTGCCAGTGTATATGCTCACGCACACGAGTCCGTAACACACGTACAATGATACAGGCAGCTTCGAAAATTCGACACTGTTGTTGGGACATAGGAATCTCAAAGTCAGTCTCTTACATTGGTGCCTACACCACAGAAGCCTGCAAAACAGCTTGCTTGCACGCACTCGTGTAAAGCATAGCATGTAGCGGTCGTGCTTCACCATGCAGAGGTATTGCCTTGTGCAGCGCGTGCAGTGAGCACCGCGTACACACCGTGAAAGTAGGTCTGCATGTTGACTGCTTCGCCTGGATGGGGTAACGGCGGCTGTGAATTCGCTGTTACTCGGCTTCCATAGGTGTAACGCTATGAAAGTCACCCCTGCACGGTTACAAATGGAGCGCAATGGCAGCCGATTCTCTCTCGCCGCGCCTCAATTCTTCGTTGTCGAGCTTAGAGGTACATCCGAACGCGCTACGGTTCCGGACAGGAAAAATGTGCACGACTAAGGAAAGAAAAAAAGTGGCATGCTGTCCATGCGAAGTAGACTCCGCGCACACTGCTTCCAAGCTTTCCCTCTGAGCAGGGTGACGTGTACCTGGAAGAGCATACACGATTATCTTGTTCCGCAACGCTAAAAGGTACAACAAAAGGGAGCGAGAGCTTCCTTCGACGTCCACTTCAGTTTACGAATACTGTGTGCAAATGCCGCCCTACGTCAAATAAATCACAGATACAGGCTTTTGCGTCAGTATCACCGGTACGTAGTAGCCTTGGCCGGGCTGAGTTACGGCAGCGAAGCAAAGCCACGCTTAATCCGCCGGCGCCGCTCTTTCGATCGCTGGCACAGCATCGCCTTCGGGACGTAGCAGCTGTTTGGTCTGTTGCGCCGCCCGCAGGCCTTGACACAACGAGGCACCGAAGATTCTTACGTTTGATGGATACTATTCCTACTAGTTTCCAAGATCTGGAAGTTTGACGGCAGAGCTACAGTGGAGGCCCAGTTGCTGGTGCCTTATGGTTGGTAAAGCGCAAACAGTTCGGTGGTTGGCAGGCATCACGACATGGCCACCATCTTGAAAAAATATCTTTCAGAGGTAGTAAGGATTGCCCGTCTGCTGGGAAAAAAAGGTAGCTGGGAGTTCGATAATCTCCGTGATTCTTTTCCGTCGCGACCTATTCCGAGTGAGGTATGCTAGTGGCTGGAGAGATCTGACGTTCAGCGCAGGGCGCACGCGACAGGTGACGACGATCGAAGCACCGATTCACCGACTTCGGTCTGCTATAAAACTGCGCTGAAAGAAGCGTTTCTGCTGAGAATAGACGGATACAGTGAATGTCCTCAAAGCTAGCCTATGCGTAGCAGGACGGCGGGTTCTCGTGTGCATCTGCCCTGCATGAGATAAGAATTTTTCCCCGGCGACTTTCCATCAGTAAATAACAGTAGCGATTGTACTACTATTCTAACCTTGATTTCTATCCCATGATAGGATACCTACACGCGTAAAGGCATGTCAGTGGATTGCGTGCAAGTTGGCACGCACTGACGGGGGAGTCCACCGGTTGCGAGGTCACGCACAGTGTAGAATAAACAACACTCTTGGAATCTACCGTAGCAAGGACGTTGATGTTGTGGTGCCGGTATCCGGCAGATTGGCAACGTCATAGCACAGCCGAAATACCAGCTGAACCGAGAATCCCAGTGTCTAAGCGCACTTAGCATATGTTGTACAATGCATACGTGGCGTTTAGTTTCCCAGAGGGACAATTCCGGCCTCTTCTCAGGCGTCGCATGCCACACTTGATAGATAAAAGTTGTCTTCTCATGAAAAACGGCCTCCTTGGGACCGGAGAACAGCATCACGTATATGCAGCCGCGTTTCCTGCTTCTGCCAACAGGGCACTTGGGTGCGTATGTGAATTGTGGTTGCAAATACTTGTACACCAGATTCTTTTTCGACAGGTGCTTAATCTGTTTCCAAGCACAGCGCGAGTGGTGCGTCTCAACACTCTTAATGAAGAAAGCGGGTGGTAGCGAGGGGCGATCACCCCAGCAACGTGCAGCTTCTACACAAGTGTATCAGTGCAGTATAATCGTCGCTGCTGCGTAAGTGTCCACCGTGCGAGGACTCACCGTTTCTCGCTTCAACCACTAGAGGAAAGTCAGTGTCTCCTGGATAGACAACATCAACAAAGGCACATGCAGCATTGTCAACAGATGTGTTTGGGAGATGTTCTGCATCATGTGTCTGCTGCTGTTGAATCTCTGGCGCTCAACAGAGCGGAATGGTACACGTAGCGTTGGGTAGCCATGAGTCCTCCTGGCACATGAGTATGCACGTAGTTTGCCATGATTATGCCCATTTGGTGCAGCCCAGCTTTGAGAAGCGCAATGCTTCAGAAAATGTTCTCTTCAGTATCCCGCGAATTTCTTCCTTGTCGATTCGGCACCAGCGTACTCAGTGAGCACGCAGGTGCTCGTCCTTATCATTGTCCATGGAGTACGTCGATGTTCGAAGAGGACTCAGCAGAGGAGTGTAATATCTGCTTTACGTCGCAGCTACAAGCAGGAATCTGGCACACATCAACGGCCACGCATTCGGGGGTGCGTCGTCCGTTGATCGGTGAATGGTGGATGTTGCTACGACGTTGCAAGGTAAAGCCATACCACTGCCGCCGTGAGCCGTCTGAAACTGGTAACACACGTGTATTTACAACAACAATAAATACAGGCCTGCGGACATGCCTACTACAGAGAGTCATGGAAAGTGAGACTACATTTTTATCTCAAGATGTACGGCTCATAGATTTCACCCTCCAGACTTGTGGGTGGTGATGGGCGCTTCATTCAGATTTACCAGACACCGCCTGGATTCCTTCGGTCCAACCACCACCACAGTGGCTGGCGCAGGCGTGTCGTCCTTTTCTCTTCACACCTGCGTCGAAGCCTCTTCAGTATCCAAACTGCAGTCTTGTCTATATAGAAGTATTCTTTGCTAGCGCTTCCCCACGAGTACACTTCACCCAGCGAGCGAAGTTGAATAAGCACGCCCCCTACTACGCCAGTTCTTCAGTGGCAGAAAGGAAGCTAGGAGTCAAGTGCATAGTGGAGTAGCGGACTGGCCGCTTTCAGCGAACACAAACGGACCCTGTTAACGCAACTACTTGCAGCTGGCGCGCACCAAGTTAAGTGGTCCCTACACAAAAGCGTACTCTTCGAGACATCGAGAGGTGATCCAGAATCTCCAGTTTGTACCACCCCACGGGTCTCGCGTTGACAGGATACATAAGGCCCACGTGGCGACTGCGAGTCTGACAAAGAGACGTGCACCTTGCGACCGACGCCTCCGGTGATTCCGTGTCGGCGTGTGCAATAGTATTTTTGAGTACGTTTTTACTTTTCACATGCTGCATTTTGGACTGCATGTGCTAAGCAGTGCAGTCCTTTGAATAGAAAAGGGGAGTCGCGCAATTGCCCAGCGTCACACTAATTGGTGGTGCACAATCCAAGCACCGCTTCATCCTCGATGCCCGCACACCAGGCGATCTACACAAACAATCTGTTTCTCTGGTAAGTCCTAGTGATGGCAGTGGAGGGAAGTTATTCTCAGTGCTACGCCGTGTGTGTTTGCCCTCACGACTTTTTAGGGAGGAATCCGTTAGGACACATGACCATTGCATCGATGGCACATCAATGCGAGGAGGCCCATCAGCACCAGACGCAGCTGAAGCGTTTCACCACACCAAGCAACGAGGTGAACCGGAGCCAGACCTGCAGAATCTACACTCCTCTTCCCGTAGCATATTTGCCGTAACGTGAGTCGAATGACCACAGAGGCTGTTCATCATCCCGCTCGATTCCTACGGGCTGCAATTAGGAGACCCCTAATCCCGTAGCGTATTTGCCGTAACGTTAGTCGAATCAACGCAGACTCTCTTCATCATCCCGCTCGATTCCTACGGGCGGCGACTAGGAGAGTTCCCCGCATCAGCTTTGCCGTGTGGCCCGGTTACTTTCTGAACAGTGTGCCCTGCCCCTCACACATCGTACCCTTTTGCGTACACAATTAAACTTCATGGTCGGGAAGAAGATGACTCATCGCCCTTGGTCCCATTTAGCGAGATAGAGCGGCACATTCACTAGCGTTGTCTCCAAGATCCCGAAAATAACCACTGGTGTATCCCTTCAGTGGTAAATCCTCACCAGTGTAGAAGACTACACTTATTCGGGAGGAGAGCTCCCGGGACGTCGGTTGAGGTGTATCTTGTTTACAGGTCAGGGGCGAAAACACTCCACTTATGATCGGCGGGTCCGTTTCGTTGTAAGCTTGAGCAGGGTAACCCTCCCTTTCGGCTGCCCACGCCAGTCGCTTGTGCTGCTTTTTCGTTAGTGTAACTTGTACAGAAGAATAGGCTACGTGTGATAACCTCAATTTGTAATCTGACTACACATGTTGGGCGCCTTTACGCAAGAATCGGGGGAGGTCAGCTCGAGGCAGTGCTTACTCCAGAACAAGCACTGCGAAGACGTGAGCCGGTTTGTGCGGCCGGCATCATGCAGCCGCAGTACGTAGCACGCATGGGGAGGGCGTTCCAAAGGGTCACACGCCACGGGTAGGTCAAGATTTCAAGCGTTCGACACGTTCCAATAGCGCTTTTCCCTTTGTTACGAGTCGGCCTAATTGTGTTTCAAATTTATTCGTACTACGTACTTTTGCACTCTGTGTTCCACCCCTGTTGTTTCACTAGCTGGAATCATCCGGCAGAGTCGGCGGCTGCCATGCGAAGCGAAGCAAGACAATCGTCAAATACTGAGTTCTTCCTCACTGGAAAAGTGCGTCCCTAAGTTACCGTATCATACTTACAATTCTTCTCCTTTTGCGCCAGCTTTTCCTAACGAACTGATCTCTGTGTGGCTGCGCTCATAATGTCGGACGACAAGAAGGACGACGCGGGGGAAAAGGAGCACATGCAGCTCAAAGTCCGTTCACCGGTAGGCATCGTTTCTCGTATTCCTTGCGTAAATAGTAAGCATGCGGTCTAAGTGGCGCTAAGTGCACTTTTTTATGCCTCCGAAGAGCTTCATTCTTGGGGGGCGCGCAGTTCCATATAGGGATTTTTGGGGAGCACGCGTAGACGAACACTGAGCACCAGGCGGATGAGAGCTTCCGCCGCGTAGATGTGGTACAGCGTTTATGATGTCACTGCTTTTACCAGTGAAACTCTTTCTTCGCTGACGAACTGAATGGTGAGCGCGCTGTGGGTGGTCTCGCGGTAGGATGCAGCGTGTATTTTGTAGAATGTCAATTACCGACGCGAGTTGAGCAGCTCTGTAGCTGTGACAATCTGGAAGCCTTCCGTGTGGTCTGACGTGTGCCGGATAATTGTATGCGAGCTCTCAAAAGATGAGGCATTCCTGTTGACCGAGCGCTTTCCTTGGTGCGAGTAAGCGGAGCCACGTAGGGAAGTGGCGTAGCGTAGTTCGTGTGTACGCAGATAGTGCGTCTTGTCGACTGGAGCTGTTTTATCAGTGGCGACGTGGATGGTGGGCGCACTGCCAATAAATTTGCGTAGAGATGCAACATGCTGCGTGTCAGCTTCTATTTCCGATGCGGATCTAGCAACAGTCGGAGATTTCTGTTTCTCAGCTTCGCCCTGTCTAGCTGTGTCAATTTGAAAGCCTTCCGCACCCTGTGGCCTGCCCTGGTAGACGTACGCGAGCACGTAGAAGACAAGACTTTTCTGGTGCCCAGTTGCGTGCTTCCTGTGGTGCACGCAAGCGGAGCGACGAACGGCGAAGCGTAGTTCCTGTGTATTGCATCTTGTTCACGGGCACGCTGCGTAGAAATGTGCCGCCTTGTCTCTACACTTAGCTGAATTCAGGTGCTTTACTTTCAGCCCTTCAGCACTGCACCACCCTTGAAAAATTGTTTATGCGGCTTCACAGCTCTTCACAATTCTCGAGCGAACCACTTCCGCAGCAGCGTAGCCGCGTACGAAGTTGCGCCGCATTCGTTGAGGTAGACAGTTACGTGTACATTCACACAGGTGTAGCACACGCACGGGCTGTATTCATCCTGCGTAAGACTAGAAGTGATATTACTTGTTGCGCGTTGCACACGGAAGAGCCAGAGACAGACAGTAACACGGTTTAACATGAGCACCACCGTAACGTATTTTGTATGGCGATAACTGCCCGCGGAGTGTTTTGAAGCATTCAGTCGCCGTCCTGCGGCATCGCGAGACGAGGGGGGAAAGCGCTGAGACAACCGACCACGTACGTGGATCCGCGCGTAGATTATGAGCGCGGAACTTGTTAGGTCATTCTAGTAAATCCAACGGGACCAGAATACGTTCGTGGTGTCCCGTGTCTGTTCAAGCCTATGCGGTAAGCAGACTTGTGACTGTTGCATATGCTAGCACGTCTGCCTTAACTTTCAGAGAACATCGTTAATCCCAGAGACTGCAGCCTCCTCATACTCTTAGGCGGATGTTATTAGTGGTTTCTGGTAGTATTAATGAGTACTGGCGGTAGAAGAATTAATAGTAATAGTAGTAAAATACAAGCATTAGGGTCAGCAGCTGTAATAGTACATTTATTTCATACGTTGTGCTCTTGGAATTAGAGTCGTTGACTTGGTCTGTTTCTCTGGAAATCAATCCGCAGGAGGCCTCTGTATTTCCTTTGTCTTGCACTTGTCGCTGTCGTTGGTGTGCCCCTCGCCGTTTTCTCTCCGGCAGGACGGCAGCGAGGTGTACTTCAAAATTAAGAAGAAGACGAAGCTGGAGAAGCTGATGCAGGCATACTGCAATCGGCTGGGGCAGCACATGGATGCTGTCCGTTTTCTCTTTGATGGCGAGCGAGTAAAGCCAGAGAAAACTCCCCTCGACATGGGGATCGAAGATGGAGATGTGATTGATGCGATGGTGCAGCAAACCGGAGGCAGTTACCTTCATTCTGACAAAAAAGAGTATTTGTGATGTCTGGAGTGGCTCGTGGACGAGTCAAGTGCTACTGGAGAAAAGTGGACGATGCTTTTTCATCGGCCGTCTTCACTTCTCCAGTACCTTTTTTCGTTGAGTCGCTTGCGATGTGTAATTCTTTGTTTTCCGATCCCTCCTTCGCGAAGACGCTTATTTAGCAGCAGACGACCGTTGCATGGGTGTAGGAAGAGGTACTCGAGTGCCGTCACTACTGCGTATGTTTCCTTCTGCTCGATGTGATGGAAAAAGTACTCAAAAAAACATCGATCACTGGTGCTGACACTCCCGGTACTCCTCGTTCATCGTGCTAAAAAACAAATGATTAAGAGAGGTATATCTCAGGGAAACACTCACCTCTGTAAAGGTCTCACGTACGGCTGCGCACACCTGAAGGGTATCATCAGTGCTTTCCGTTGCCGAGCAGACTGCCGTTAGCTTATGGTTGCGAAGTGCATCCACACAGAAGTGGGTGTTTCTGTGGTTACCACTTTATAAAACCGTATGATACTGTCATGTTCATGCAGAAGAGAGTACCTTGATGTGTAAGGGGATACAGTCTACAGCAGAATAGATGACTGACTGTCAGATTTCGAATCTGTAAGTCACGACACGTCGCAGAGTAATGCCACTCAAGTAGTGAGTGCCACACGGTCCGTATGTTTTTGCGCGGTTCCGTACGGTGTCGCGAGCACGAATATTCGCCTCCTCTGACATGCAGCACACGACCGTCTCCTACTCTGTACAGCAGGAACGCACATGCTCCGCGTTTGCTCCGTGCGCGGTGGACGATTGCAGCTGATAGGAAATAGACATGTGGTGGTCGCCAGACGACTGCTCAGAAATGAGTCCCGGTAACCCGGATGAGGTGGTCTTGCGTACTTGCGCAACTCTGCTGTCCCCAGGTGCTTCGCGCAACGGTGCAGCATGCCGGAGATAGTCTATCATGTCAGGTACTGCGCAAATAGAATTCCAGCGTAGCCTGCAGGTGTAGGCGTTCCTACGAGTTGCGTCGAACGTACGTGGCTGACTGCCCGGTCCACAGGAGTACGAGTGTCGCCTCCTATTTGAGGTGGTGTCGTACGAATTTTTGGTAGAAGGGTGTTCCTCCCAGAACGTACCGAGCTATGTGCAAGGGAGGTTAAGCCCTCCTGAGACAGCGACGAATTCGCACTACGACTACTACAGCTTAATTTCGAGTTTTCGCCGTACACGTAAAAATATTACTCTAAATGGGACAGACTCGTTGTACTTCTCACGCAGTCCACAGGGAAGTGCGTAGCGGTGGGAGGGGGCGGGGAGACGATTGAATAATAGATCGGCCACAAAATCTGAGAACCACGGCCCTTCAAGCTGAGCAAACCGTACTTTAGCACTAGTATTTGGCAGACAGTTTAAGGTTTTTTTCGTCATGCAGAGCTATATCAGGGGAGGCATCCAGAGCAAGTTCAGGAACGGATGACTTCAAAAAACAAACGCATCATCACATGGTCGTTGTTTCAATTACTGGTTTTCTAACACTGATAGCGCATTCTGTAGGTCAACCGCTTCTCGTGGCTGGCGACTGCATTGGACGCACACATCAAAACACAAACTACTCACAAGAGGTGGCTCGAGGTCATACCACTAGAAATCATGAGGAGGAAAGTGCTCACACTAGCGACCTCCAGTGATGTGTCCTCTGCCTGCAGACTTCCGCGGCGCCACCAAAAATGGCAAACGAGGAACGCCCCGCTTTTGTGGCCAGTCAAGGCTTCGCGTGTTCACGTGCGAAGACGTTGTCCGGATGCGTCCTGCTGGGTAGTCTTTCAGATAAACTTGGACGAAGTCCCACGCATGCGCGAATAAGTGGACTGCCGCAGATTTACATCATGTCATGTACTCAGGTGGAAAGTTCTACAAAGTACTATTGAGCAGCGTGTACATGTGTTCTGGGGTATACATGCGTACGCATATATATATATATATACATATATATATGTATTATGTGTCACACCGCAGAGCACACCTGCGTACGTATATATATATATATATATGTATACATATATATATATATATTGTATCACATCGCGGAGTACACACGCTTGACGAGTGTCTACAAACTAGCCGGCATATAGTGGAGCTTCCGTTTACCACTCTGTTTTTACACTCTTGGGGAGCTCCACCGTCGGTTGTCTTTTGCGACCGCCTCGGTTCGTCACGCCTTTTTGAAGAAGCCGTAGTACTGGGCGTTGTCTTTCCGCGCTCTCAAGAGATCGATGTGCGCGTGCAAGGCGAAGTAGCACGTGTTGCATATAACTTTGAGCCCTGGGATACACGAGTTGCCACAGTACGAAACCAATTCGAGTAACTGAAAAAGCCATTCTTCGACAAGCGCCCAGAAGTACTTCTGAAAGCCTTCGTTTAAGTCACACCTTTCGCAGCACTCATCTCCAAACCCGTGTGTGAGTCGAAGAGCTGCTTTATCCTGCCGTGCTTCACCAACCAGGAGTGCACCGCCATATCTCTACAGACGCGAGAACGCCACACATCTGGAGGGGGAGGACTGCCATTGGCCGCTCCCATACCAAAAGTATATTCTTTTTGTGCACAAATTGAAAAGCTAGACTATTCACGTGGTGGAATGAGGCAGCGCGCCGGACAACTGACACACACGCGCGCGTCACAGTGAGAGCTTACCTACGCCACCTACGAATCAAAGCACGCCTTCCGCTACTGCTATCCCCTCCCGCAGAAAAGATGTTTTCGTGACGTGGGACTCTCATGAAGATGTGGAGCATGGTAAGAGGGACAAACACATTCGTGGACGTACATCAGAGGAGCTGGGTACGCATCATAGAAAATGCTTAGGCATGAGCTGCACGGTATTCGAACGATGTGCGCTCGCTCACATGTAAAGTAAGAACCGCATACGACATTTCATAGGCATAACGCACCCGGGCAGAAACGCTTCTGCCCGTTCAGAGGAAAGTATTCATCTGTAAGTTTATGTAGATGCACTATTTTACTACATATATATATATACATACCTATGTGATCCCTCACACAGCGACATCTGCGTCCGTTGCAGCTGCCCGCAACAATTTGTGTGTTCTTTGGTGCTAATTAACCTTTACGCCATCTCGTAGAGCAGACAACTGTACAGCCCAAGTACGGACAATTAAAAGCAGCAGGGCGCCTACCCTTTGGACTATTCCACATCACCTTGACGTTGCTGGTTTTCGGTTTATCACAGCGCCAGCACCTGCACAGGAAAACCGGTGTATAACACACTAGCAGGAAATAGGTTCCAGGTCGCACACAGGCATAAAACCCGTAGACACCTACGGGTTCACGTACGAAAAAGCGCCGACCGTAGTAATCCGCCACTGTATAGCTTGACTCCCCTACATGTGAATATGCGTATGACTAAATGGGAGACGGCCGTAGCATCTACCTCTTCACTGTCTGACTTCGCGGTTCGTTTGCAGATCCCCACGCACATACGGACGAACGCGCGGGTGTTCGGTAAAGCTGTGTCCACGCGGAAGAAGAAAAGAGCGCTTCCACGGACAGACGGCGTCTCTTTATATGTGTTCTACACCTACGTTTTCCACGGACGCTCCTTACCTTCTTCGTTTTGCGACCGCTACCCGCTCAATAATAACGGCGACTACTACACGTCTTCCGAAAAATGTGGCTTGTGCCCCTCACCTCTCCAACAGCGGCACCTTAATTTCTCCACTTCACGTGAATTCTTACTCGAAACAAGAGATATCTACGCGACGGCCTACGATCGTGAGGACGACAAAAGCACTGTCTTCATGTGTTCGCAAGATCAGCAAAAATAGCGAGCCAAGCCCTAATTCATGGAAATGCAAAAAGCGACTGTATTCCCACACATGCATACAGACCGCAAACACACTTGTCGCTTTGGTGCACGTTAGATGTTGTCCTTATTCTGCGGAACGCACTTTCGGCGCTACACTTCTGCGGAACGCACTTTCGGCGCTACAAGTCGTAACACCCGAAATTATGGTTATAGCTTCTCTAGGCGGGGCCCACCGTTGAATCCGTGAATACTTTGCCGCACCAGTTTGAGACCACTTGTAAACAGGCGATTGTCCGGAGAGCCACGTGAATCCCTCAACTGGAAGGGCATGTTCTCAGCTACCACATGTCAAACTGCGCTCACCTGCAACCTTCCTGCGTAGTACCAGCGCATCTCTTCGTAGGCGTTTTACGTATAGTGCTGCGCAGAACACGTTTCACGAGAACGAATGTCTACGGTGAAAATGGATAGTGAATCCCCAGAAACTTCCTCTGCGACCAGTGCTCCTCACTGTCTTGACGCACACGTATGTGTAGTGAGGTCGACCAGTGGCTGTTCTTCCGCGAAGAGTTTCATACACCAGAGGATAGCGGCCGCTGAGTATGTGTGCTATCACACCTCTCAGAGAGTGTTGTGTACATTCGCTAGGTCCTTCAGTGGATTCTTCTTTCGAGAGCTTGGCCGCTTTCCTAGCTGCGCCGTGCTCCGCATGAAAATCACGTCAAGTGCACCTTTCGCACGGAAACGAATATCCCCAATCATCTCAAATCGCGTCTCTCGGCCGTGTCTGAGTACAACTTTGGTGTAGCTCTTAAAGTCACCTGTTTTACAGAAAGACCAAGTCTGCTCGTCAACGCAGTCATACATGAGCTCTGCACGAGGTCGCCGACGACTGAAACAAAAGGTAAGGTCCCAGGCACCACTACTCCCGACGCAAACAAAGCGTCAGCGTGAGTTTCGTGTTTAAAATATCTTACAACAACAGTTGGCACCTTCGCTTGTCACTTACATGTAGTATTGTGTTTGATTGTACTTCTTGCAGGTGCAATCTTTTGCATCAAAATTGTCGTCGAGCTCTCTGCGTGGACAGGGATCAAACTTTTTAAGCTGCTTGACGATTCTGTTGCGCTCCTTGGAGTTGCTGGCTGCGTTGAGAAGATCAATCAGGTCACGTTTCTTCGCCTCCGAAAACTTCACCATTTTGAAAGGCTCTCTGATAAAAGTACCCTGCACGACCCTACCGACGCATCAGGCGGCTCCCCTCGCGCACACAGAACTGCAATATACTTTATGACAGTACGGAAAAGGGCACGTTGCCAACACATAAATATAACGGGATGGAGAAGAAAGGCGAGTGCAGCCCCGGGTGCATGAAGGAATACGTTGAATGGAAAAGGGGCATGGCATGCACCCCAGCCGAAGATCCGCAAACACATGCGCACAATAGGACAAGAATTCTTTTTGCATACCACGTACCCGCATGGGTTTCGTCAGCTTGAAATGTGTGGGTGGGGACTACGTTACGCATATAAGCTCGCTTGAATAGATTAGCAATGTGTGCCCGCTTGAGAGTGAGCCAGGTCCTCCACTGTCGTACGTATAGTGTGGTACAAAAGTACAAGTGCGCACACATGTGATTTTTACATTTTCGACCACTGGCACTACGCGCAAGCGTGGTTCTCTATCAGCCCACGGGCTCGCGCCCGTTGGTGAGCATGCATACACGCACAACTACAGGAATATACGTCACACAAGTAATGCTGCATGCTACGGAGCGGTATCACGCATTGACTGACCGACCATGTGTGATAGTGCTACGTACAAATCACGTCCACGCACAATCGGATCCAGACACAAGACACAATACATCGTGTGTATGGTGCAGGGGTACGCAGTGGCTCAACACAAACTGGGGTGGTTCGTTCTGATACACCATTCTTTTCGACGCTGAAAGCGCAGAGAAAGACGAGTGACCAAGGAAGAGGAAAAGGAGAAACGCGGTAACGACGCTTCACGCCAGTGAGGGAGGGAATTGTCCGCAGAAGGCGAATTCGGTCGTGTGCACGAAAAAACACTGCTGAGGCGGCACTGTCTACGTAGTAGTTCCTTCGAAACCAGTTTCGTTCCGGTGAGGGTTCATCTGCAGCGTTTGCGAGCGCAGCAGGCATTCATTACATTCCGTCGATTCGGATGTTTATCAGTATCCTTGACACTGTACGGCTTATCTAAGACATGTCGCATTGGTCCTTTTCCGGCAGTGTCAATTGCTGACAGACACGAACGTTTCCACAGATGTACTTGAGGATCAAGAAAACTGCACTCTTCAGTTTGAGGTGCATTCATGTGGAGATCGGGACGAATAGCCAAGGAAGACACGTAAGAACATATGTACACATATATGCGGAAACATTAATCAAGTGGTAAAGACGTACAGACATTTGTGCGCGCCTTCAGAGGAGGTGGACAAGAGATGTCGTCCAAGAAACCACGGCAGTGCGCAGCTGCGGACGTGAACTGGTTCCCAGCTACAAATCCGCTACACTGGCAGAACTTCTGTCTGTGAAGCTTATAGATCGATTAGTTACTGAGACATGTAGTGCGGGCGACTTGTGTGTGCTTCACAAGTTTACGAGCAAAAATTCCAACAAAAGCGAAAAGGCGCTGAAAAGTACTTCGAAGGCATGCACCGCATTGTTGAAGAAGGGGCAGGTCGACCACCGTCGACGCATGCCTACGCGTGCGAAGAGGCCGTCGGAGGGCGTCACGTGGACAACCGTCGTTTGGCAGGTGAACAGTCCTGTGGTCTTGACTTTTGTGGACAACCCAGCGAAAGATTCAGCGAGCTTTTCAATACTGATGGTTTCGTCGACTTCGTCCAATAAAAATTGCAATGGAAGTAAAACAGATTTCAGGTGAAAATACACTGGCGTTACGCGCTGGGGGGGGGGGGTGAAAATACACTGGCGGTACGCGCTCGCTAGATGCCACCGTCCTCTGCACAGTTGGACACGGTGCAAGTACCCAGTACCATGAGTACCTCAGCCCAAGTACACCTGTACATGTTTATGATACATGTACGTGTGTACATTATAGTATATTCACGATACATGCATTTGTTTACACGTAAGTTTAACTATACACGTCTCAAGACATACGTGTATATAAGCATGTGCATAGAGTATCACCCCACTCAAGTACGTAATGCCTTACCAAGGACTGCACGCTTTGGTGACTTACAAGCCTCGAGGGGTTCGCTTAGAAGAATCACGGTTTTGAAAGTGCTGTCCACAACACATACACCGAGCACACATCACGTGTAAATCTTGACGTAGTCGCTTAACATACCCTTCACGTGCGATGTCATATATGCAGACATATAAACGGCCATAAGCTTAACTTGCGTATACGTGTTTAATGTGTCCTGGAAACGTACATACACTACACACGTATAAAATTTGGTAGATACATTTCTGCACTGTCGTCTGCCAACCATTATGCTCAGCCGAGTCGCAGCGGTTTCTAAGGAATATGTTTACTCACACCCCCATCGTGCGAGTTTTGCATGTGGCTCCTCCCATCAGGTCAACCGCCAACTGGTGAGTCTGAGAAGCCAGAAAACCATGCCACGGGGGAAGTGAGCGATTCTTTCGGAACAAAGCTCTACTTAGAGCTCACCTTCTTAGTGAAGGCGATTCGCTTGCGTCCCTTGTTTTTACTTTTACATTGAAGCGCGATTTACAGCTCTTGGGTTAGGATGTAGATTTCTGTTGCTTTGAAGGCGGGTAATAGTAAAAGATGGTGCGTGTTAAATATCACACAAAGAAGACGGCTGCGAGAAGAAGTCAAACAATGATATCCCCATGTGGCGGGTATTCTCCGAATGCATCCCCACGCTACACAAGCACGAGATCACTTCTTCCCTCTTTTGGCACCTACAATGCAGACTGCCCTTGTCCTGCAGGACCAGCGCTGAAGTGTTCACGAGCGTGCAAGTACGGCAGAACACAGTGAACTTACTGGTACTAGTAGGCGATAAAGCGATTGGGCAGGTAAGATGATCCTGAACGGGAGGAACTGTCCGTATCTCTGCTTACGATAAAGAGACAGACAGGAAGGAAGCGGCTCAACGGAAGGAATTTTTCTTTACAGCTACATCAACGAACGTCGGCCTCGTGGAATACATCTGCGCGGTTGCGGTTGCAAGTCTGACGGGGATCTGCGCCGCACTTCTATGTCAGAAGCTGGTCCACGCTCTTTTTTCGTAGGCACCAGGGCTGTCCGGCCGCCGTGCAAGCTGCGAACCTTGCAAAAGGCGTATTAGCAAAGCTTGCCATTCTTCGCGTGAGGGTGCAACCTCAGCTGAGCATGAACCTCAGTATTATTACATGAAATTATCTCTGTGAAACGTAGCAGTAAGCACTGACATTGAAGAAGAGTCGTATTACAGTCGCGGCATCCTGGTATAAGTGGCTCACGGATAAACGGAGAACTCGGGTCCATCTCCCCGCCGCCTCCAAAGTGGACACGAGGAACTTTGTATTAACAAGGGAGCATGAAGCCAACAACTGGTACAACGCGTTGTAACGTGGATAATGCCAATGGCAATGTTTAGAAAACTGTCGGACCCGCGCCGTGAAGGGCTTTTAGCGACGGTTTAAATCCAAGTCAGTTTGAACACTGGCTCAGTCTACTCGGAGGCGGTTTACGCGTAATAACTGCAAGAACACGCTGAGTGCTGTTACTCCCTGCGCGACACTTCTCGGACCGAACAGGTGACGAATTCGAGCACGCGTCTAGAATGTGTATATGCGAAAAGACTATCAGTGGCTGTGGCATATTCGTCCACGGACCGAACAGGTGACGAATTCGAGCACGCGTCTAGAATGTGTATATGCGAAAAGACTATCAGTGGCTGTGGCATATTCGTCCAAAGCGCGTAACTAGAGACACTCGCTGCATACGTAAAAAAACCGTGGGGACAACGCCGCGACTCAAAGTTGCTTCGAATAATAGCAGCTCTCTTCTTTTTAGTGACTACCCGAAGATCGCGTGCGTGCTATAGCCTCTCTCTCCTTTTATCGAGGCTCGCATACACTCACACTGTCTGATCCGACGGAGCTGTACACTCGCGTCAAAGTCAAGATGTCTTCTCCTACGTGATACAACACGGCTTGTGGCGTGGAGCAGCCAGGTTTTATCCTGCACTCGAACGCACTGTTCGTGGACTACCACACTGGATTGTTATTGTTACCCACGCCGAGTTCCGAGGGCATCCGGCCTTCCTGCGTACGTGCGCAGGCCTGTTGCATTGGCCGCATTAATAAGATTTTCGCAACTTCCGCTATATCTGCAGGAGTACTAATGTGTGTGTAACAACGTACGTGTGGCTATGCGAGTGAACGCGGTGGAGCGGCCAAGCATGTGTGCTTCCTCATCTATCACTGTACGCGTTCACGCTGTCTCGAGACGATTGTCGGTTTTCTGACGAACAACTTCTTTACGGCAATATCCCATGCAGGGAAGGACTCACTGTCAGCTGTCGAGTAGACTTCTTTCATCCTCCTTAAGGTTCCGCTGCGAACATTTCGCGTCTTGCCACGCAGGTACACCTCTAAGTCGTGCATATGCAGTTGGAGCTAGCGCTTTCCACGGGGGTGCAGAAGCGACGCGATTTTACACGCCATGTGGTTTTTTTGCTCGGGTAACGGGTGACGCATCCCTCTCCCGGGGCGTGGATGGCTTTCGCCAGTACACCTTTTTTTACTTCCCAAATGGCGAATCTTACTTTATCGCGTGTACTTTACGCGTTGTTCCAAGGCCGTTGGGGGAGGGCCACGTCTCCCCGCGTCCTTACATCACCCGTAGTACAGAGATTACACAGAAATAGTCAACAGCAGCGGTTGCACTACTTTCAACTTCATAACCATCTCATTCTTCCTCTGGGTGCTTCCATCCTACCCGATAATTTTATTTGCCTTGCTCAAACAGATAATTCGTTCTCTGAACAGTACACCTTGTCAGAGTCTGTCACGGGGAGGCGGGCGGTGCGGTTTTCTTCCACGAAAGTGGCGGCGGCAGAAAAGATCATAAGTAAAGGGGTCACTGAGGGTTCTGGAAAAAAGAAGAAACAAGAAGATGGTGCAGCCTGTAGGGGTGACTATCCCAGTGACCTGAAGGGGAATCACAGCAGCTACACCGCAAAATCTCCTTGCCAACCGTCTACAGGTATGAGCTTTGCGGACCCTCCAGCGCGAATGAAACAAGGTCCCTCTTCTGCTTATGGCGCTCCGCCAGGAGATGCAGTTGAGGGGGGAGTTTTCAAAGAAAAAAGCATTTCTCAGCAGCGTGTCGTGCACGGTACTTTCAGCGGTACCGGCAACGGCTCCTGCAAAAGGGAGGGTGGTACAGAAACACATATGACAGCTGGGTCAAAACAGGCTGCCGAAGACAGAGACGACGACGAGGTGGAACGAATTTCTCGTGAAGACTACTGGAAACTACAGGAACGCACATCAGCGGACTTCTCCACCCATCCGCCGTATATGTATCCGATGGATCCTGAGATGCAACCAAAGGGCCCACCGCTTTCACCTCACACACGACAGAAAAGACCTCTCAAGTAACACGCAGAGAAATACTAGAGCCACCCAAAATTTAATGCTGCTTGCCACCTCAAACTCTAGTTGGAGGCTCCCGACTTCCTCAGAAATACGCTTAGGGACAAAAGTGACGCATCTCTGAAAGGTCAGATACCGGCAGGCTGCCAAGAATGTTGCAACACGTTTCCCCGCTTCCGATTGCGGAATTCCCATTTTCATGAAGCCGGGTCACGTGTGAAAGGTCTGCAGGTAGGTCAACAAGCTACCTACGTAAGTGCACCTTACAGACTATGCGGACCGGAATTAACAGGAGAGCGAAGCAGACGGAAGAATGGCGTGAGGGCATCTTATACAAAGGCATAGTAAGACAGAAAACGTCTTCTGACTCATTCTGGCCGGCCACTTTTGTGGACTACACGCCCACCTTTTTTTGCACACGGCTGACCCCACACAGAGGCGCTTCTTCTACTTGCGGTCTGTCCGGACCCAGAGTCGCCTATGTGTCGCAAGTCCTTTTTATTCGTTTGCTCAACAAAAACAGTGCACGCGCACCAACGTTTGAGAGACTGAGCACTAAAACCTTTTCAGCCCATTTAGTGCATACTTCAGGGAAGGGCTGAGTTATGCTCAGCAATAACACATCTTCAAAAGGAATCAATCGAGCAGCCAGAAGATCTACAATTTTGATAGTATATTGAAAATGTCGCGACAGACGCTGAATATTCTCATGTTGGTTGACTTGCAAAAGGCGCAAGGTATATTTGACTGCGTGTGCTTCAAACAACGTGGAAGACTCGCAAAAATGTGTCCAGTAGAGACATCCCCGCCAGTTACCTGTAACCGAAGAACACATGTGTTCTTCCTTGCATACCCGGCTCCTGGATATGGAACCAGACGCAGCATTACAGGGCGTGGTGTACGAGGCTCTATGGGACGAAAGATTCAGACACAAAGTCCACATATACATATATATATATATACACATATATATGTATGTATATAGCTATACACACGTAGATACTGGTACAATTACTAAGGATTTATGAATTTATCAAGCTGCTTCAGGATATCAAGGCTATTGTAAGGAGGTGCGTGGCCCTGTCGTGATGAGGGTCACGAACGTATTGGAACGTCTCTTTGAAAGTCATATACGTTGCAGCGCACTGCAGTGCACCCAAGGGCAGTGGCTGTACAAATCCCCATTGAAGCCACTCCTCAATGCAGCTGGAGGCGTGCAGGATTTTTTCGGAATACGCTCACCCGGCATTCGCTCACACTCACGAGGTTCCCCAGATGCCAGCCTCTAACCTGCAGCTCGTCTGCTCTGCATCACATTCCGAAGTCATTGTGCGTATCGCGCGGGAACGAGTTATGTCATCGACTCGTTTAAGATTCTCTCATAGAAGACCTTTCAGTGGTCAAGTCATGTGAACCTTTCCCCATCGTCTATGAGAGAAAGTCCACCGGTAGGGGTGATCTTCGGCATCATCCGGCAGAAAGTTCCTCCCACGGTGAAAACATCAGCATCTGTGGGCCTGTTCCACTTCTGCGCGAGGCCGCTACAATCGACTATGGTGGTTCATTAGATTTATCATAAAACGAGAGTCCACCGTTTCTTCTGAGGATGTGCACGTGTAGCATTCTATCCAAATGTTTGAGTGTAGTATACGCACGTATGCATACATGCGTATACATATACGTATATATGTGTATTAAGACGTATGATACTTTTGGCACTAATTACACATATACGCAAGAAGTTGTCGCCTACATGTGGCACTGTGTAGGTATGGTTACGTGCCACCGCACCTAATTCTATACAAATGTGCACACGTGTAGCGGTATGTGTACACACAGGTACCTGTCAACGCACCTGTATCTACAGACTAAGACACGCCAACGCCTCCGTATCTATACACAGCCACGCGTCAGCGCATGCGTATCTAAACAGGCTATGTACACCTGTGTACGTGTATGTATGCTCGTGCGACTACATGTCTTCTACGCGTGTGAGAAAGGAATATAAGTAGGCATTGATGTGCGGGCGTGTAATGCTGCATTGCCACGGGTCTGCGTACACCTCACGCACTTTGGGGGCATTGAATATATAACAATAACTATGATTATAACTCACGGATCGCCTGAGGCACAGAACAGTAGTTTTACTCAGCAGTTCATTGGGGGTGTGCCACGAATTGTACGCGATATGCTCGCCTGCGAAAGTATACGATTGTCGTCTGTATTTCTAATCTAGGACGTGCTACAACAGAAAAGCAGTTGCCCACCGTCCTTCCTGCCCATATACATCCTGTTTGTGCTGTCACATGTGTTGGCTCGCGGAGGAATGTGTTCAGATGTTTTCTTCCATCGAAATTGCACTGTTTACACAGTACAACACGAAATCCTGGCTTTATTGTAGCAGATGCCCTCTAAACAGGCCGCTCAATAAGTCTCGATTCTGGGCAAGCGATGCGCAGCTAAATTGACTGAGTATCTTGCAAAAATTTCACTTGTTCGAAGCCGCAGTTTGCCGTGAAGGCATACAGGACCTCCTCTGTGAGTTTGTGTGTTTTTTCTTTCCATTTTCTTCGCTGTCGTTGTGGGAGAATAAGACAACGTGAGGATCCGGTGCATTCGCGTCCCTCAAGCTTCGGTCACCGGTGTAGTTCACATGGCAGGCCGCAGTGTGCCCACATGCGTGTTGGCACCTACGGATGTTTTCCCCCTGCTGACTCTCCGTTGGTTGACCATCCATCGCTTTCTCGTTACGTGCAATGAGCAACGAGGTATAAGCTGCCGCCGTACATTTGCGTGATTACCCCTTTGCACGCATAGGTCTTCAGATTCTTTTTGTTTCAAGCAAAGTCAGTTTCATGTCGCTTCCAGCTCCGTATACCCCCCCTTGGGGAGTTTATCGAATTCGTCAAAAACTGGTACGGGGTGCACACGTGCTGTAGTAAGTTCCTTCTTTGCCCACACCTTTGGGGACACACCCAGAACGGTTCGAATACACGGGTCTCATATTATCCTGCTGAAGGCACTCTGGACGTACGTGGTCATTCAACAGAAAAACAGGTAGAATTCTTGCTCCGCCTGCGCGTCGTCGGCAATTGCCTGAGGAGCCTAGCGAGCAATAAATACACACCAGACAGCTTTTTGTGAACAGATCGCCTGTGGCAAAGATCACTCTTCTTTCGGTCACGCTGAATGCATGCTTACCTCTTTCTGCTGCTTAAAGGGGGGTGACCGGAACATTATAGGCTTGCCCTGCCTGTGAAGAGTCGATTTTTGAGAGCGTTTCAGCGATGCCTGTACGGGGACAGTACAGCACTAGCAAAAATCTGGGTTCCCTCACGGATTACTACTGATTTCCTTTCTCGCTCTCAAAAATCTATTACATGGATATGTACACCAGCATATTTGTCTCTAAACGTACGTACAAGCCCATCTTTTATACGTATATACGATGATGACTGACCTGCAGAGCGTGAAAGTGTTTCACAGAGGAACACGTGAAGTAAGAGGGATAATCAGAGTCGTTCACTTGTAAACGCCCGTGCAGGGAAGGTGTTACTTGTGTGCCTCCGCAGTGGCGTTCAACGAATTCTTTGCACGCACCTCACGTACGCATGTTTCGGTTTTCTACGTGCAGGTCAATCTGCATAAGACCTCCCTTTTGGTGCAGTAGGCTATGAACCGTACAAGCATCTCCGACACCTGTGCGCGCTGCAAACACACGGGGGCGCTACGTCCTTCCGCTGTGGCGCGAGCTACGAGATGGGAAAGAGAGGGCTTACAAAAGCCATATTCAAGCGCATGTAGATTGTTACACTGATTTCACACGGCGTAGAGTCGCAGTCAAGAATTTTCCGTTCTAATCGCTGTTGTGTCCACGTGCAACTCGTAGTAGTGTGCGCCCAATGCGGAAGCCGAAAACACGGTGTTAGAAGGTGGATAATGGATGTCAAATTGAGGAATGTCGGTGAATGCACAAGGAACACATGTTCTCTCCAGATGCGTGCGCACTTGCGTTGAACCTTGTACGTGTACACGGGCGTCTGCCGCGCCTGTGCGTCTCTGCTTTGTATAGTATGTACCCCACTTGCATAGGAGTGGTCAACGCCTCGTCCTTTTAATGCGCCTGTGCATCTCTACGTTCTCAAGTCTACGCGAACAGATCCCATTCTACGTAGATCGGTAGGCTTGCTTTTTAAAGGCTTGCGCCTTTCTGAGAAGAGAAGCCAACCAAACTCATGGAACTTCTCGTAATTCGGAGCAGATGCAGAAGAAATCTCAAGTTGTCGCGAAACGTGCGGCAGCGTTGTCGACGCCGCTGACAAGAACATTTTAAGAAGGAAAAATTGGCATCACCTCTTTCGGCCCCGACTGGTCGCGGTTACGAAACTGAGGTGAGCAAGTGTAATTACTGTGGTCGAGCATTACTGTGTGCTAGAGTTTTGTTGAGGGCTTGACGCATTAGGCCTTCACAACGATGTGGGGCTAGGTCAGAGAAGAAAATCTTCTGAAAGTCTACTTTCTTCTAAGAGCGTGTACGTGGCAAGTTTGTATGCTAGCGCATGTGTTGGAGAACAAAGATGAAGTCGGGTAAGATGAACACCATGGACGGGGGCGCAAGGCAGTTTTACCTGGAGACGCTCGTCGCTCTTCTGTGACTGTTCATCGAGTTTTGCTTGACGAGCGCGTTCTCTTCGTTCCTTTTCTTTCGCACGTTCAAGTCGAGCAATAAGTTCCGGATTCTCAGCTGTTCCCACACCCAGTAAGAGGAGTCCAAATCTGACACTAGCCAAAAAGGGATCATCCCTTTGCAAACGCGTTGCGTTCGGAGACAAGCGAGTCCTACACAGCGAGAGGCCGCAGCCTCTCGCTGCGGCACAAGTGTGCGATTTTCTGACTGAAACGTACTTGCTGTCTCTCCCCCGATAACAACAGAACACCTTGTCGCTCGTGCATGTGCTTCTGCACGCAGACGCGGGTGAATATCACTCAGCACAACTCTTTCTTACTTTCGTATTTCGCTAAAGTAGAGAGGTAATCTTCCATCTTCGCCTCGATTTGCTCAAGTCTGCAAATAGCTTCCGTAGATGCATCGCCTGAAAGCGGAGAGGACGCCAATGACAAAGGTGAGACTATTCCGTGAATGAAGTGGGACGTGAGTATTTATTCACAGCCTCATAAAAGGAAACACTAGTTCCTTTTCGTGAGACAGAAACATATGCTGCCGTCTGCAGGTGTACGAAGTCCCATCCGGACACTACCACATGTGTATACGTAACCTGTTCACCGGGGTACCCCTCCCTGCAGCTCTACCTGCACCTGCGCGTACCTTCATATCCGCAGATGGCGTGCAATTCGGCAATTTTTGCCGTAAGTTGCTGGTATACTAGTTTTTCTTCCTTTTCTGTGTTCTTTTTCATCAAAGTACCTGAAGACGGCGGACGTACTCACACGTGGCCTGGTGATACCACTACTCTCAGAGTTCCCCTTCGAGCCGGGCATGGACTGCTTCTTAAGTGGAGCGTACTTTGCAGCTGGGCACAGACTTGTTTCTGGTTTTGTACTTGTTGTTGAAGCTGCTTGATCGTTTCTTCTAGTGCCTTGGTTCGTTCTTCGGTTTGATGCTTAGTCTCCTCGAACTTGGTAACCACATCTTCCAGAGCCTGTAAGAGAACTTATACTTGAAATGCTTATTGCATGTAATAAGTTTCTGAAGAGGTGCAGTTCCCTCGGGTGGGGAGACCTCGTAAACTTTATATGTAAGATTGTAGTATGCGCCACTAATCGTTTTCGGCCTCCATCCCCTTGTGCAACACACACTCCAACGCGTGAACTTCTTCGGCGTGTATAAGTAGTAGCGAATAGACGTAGAGAGGCCTGCACCCGAGTTTGACTTCCACGTCAGATGCTCCACCACACACGGAGGGGACCCTATCTTAGAAAGAAATCGCAGCTAGTTAAAACTTATCTTCCTCTGGGAGCTAATGCTACCTGGCTCAAGACTCTTTTCGAGCAACCAGTCGTCGTTCGAGTGCGGAGTTCAAAAATGACTGCGTTTCCAGTGCACGTGAAAGCAGGATCTCGATCGGCGTAGGCAACGCCTCAAGTAGGTTGCAGGCCATTTGTTAACAAGCTGCTACTTTCCTTTTGAGTCTCCATGTACAGTCCTACTCATACGTGGGTTACTCGAACGCTGTGTTGCGTCAATCAAGCATAATTTGAGTGGTGGGCACTTTTCTCTGCGTCTTTTATTACGTACGCTACTGATGAGCTGGCCTGTATTCTTTGCACTTGAGTGCTTGCCACTAAGGGTTGTTGCTCCACACGAACGTTACACACGTACACAGCGAATCAGTTGCTGGAAGGTGAGACCGCATCAAAAATGATTTTGTGCAGACCGGAGCTCAAGCCACTTTCACACCTTCTGTCCTGTTTCTCTCTCGAGCGTCTTTTGCACTCCGGCCTTCCGGTTTGGCGTTGTGTCCCACTCTGTGCTCAATCGAATTCTCGGAGGCGTACGGTATTCTCACCGCTTCATTGTCTTGCGTATTCTGAATAAGGAAAAGATTTTGCTCCTCGAGATGTTTGACTATATCCAGGAGTTGTTGAGGCTGTTTGAAATACAGAGGAAACTGCTCGTCGGCATCTTCGTCTGGCACAAACAGGAAAGTCCGACTGCGAAAACAACGCTGAGGAACGCAGGTGGTAAGAAGCTCAAGAGGCGAAACCACGCAGTGCCATTAAGAGACAGAGTGGACGCAGACATCAAAATTGCAGATTACACATAACTGGGCGTCCCGCATTTAGAGTACTTACGCACTGCGGTTCCCTTCCGTAAGTATCTCTATGCGTGAGCTGCGCATGCAAAAACCCACCGTATACGCACTTAGCGTTTCTGACTGTAAAATGTAAAACACGCACGAATTCACCGTAAACTTGCATATCACTCCCCACTAGGGGAACCGTGCTTTACGCGAATGTCTAGATTTTGGGAGGTCCAGGTCTTCTACGGCGCATGCGTGTGCGTGGGATTATGTCCTACGTCCTCCTTTTACCAGGCCGTTCCGGAGTACCGGAAGAGACAACACTCTTACTGCGACGCAAAAGAAACTTCTTACAGGTCTTCATTCGTGTGGCATTCCTGCAGGGTCTTACTCGTGGTTGCATTGGGTATACGTGTCAACTGTTTTCTGTCGTCCAGTGCTTGTTACAAGAAACAACTCATCCAGATTCGAGCAAGACCACGAGAATACGGATTACGCGTCTACGGACTTTCAGTGTGTCGAAAGACCTGCTGTTAGACTGGTCAACCCTGGCATGGAAATCCATCACCTTGCACCTCTGAATTTGTGTGCAGCACCACATCACACACAATACCATGTGCTAGTCAGTTCTCTCAAGCTGAGAGCAAGTTCTGATATCATGAGCACGACACAGCGGAATGATGAAGGCTAGAAATAATGGGCGTCAGTAGCAACAAGGATTCGCAACTGGATAACTGGTATATGCGTGCAGGAGCCTTCTGATACATACTTCTCGTTCACGTTATGAGTAGTTCTTCCTTTTTTGTGGCCACACAGTTCCAAAATTTCTTGTCCACGAACAGACATGTAGCTCACAAACGCGTGCACACTGTAGGGCGTGCCCAGCCGCGGTCATATATACTGAAAACGACAGTGCACGGCACAGCGGAGTGTGATGACCTATATATACACGAAAATAATGCACCTCGGAATGCCGCTTGAAAGTCTGCGGCGGTCAACAGTTTGCGTTTTAAAAGCTTCTTTTTCCGCTCTGCTTTTTCTTCCAGGTCTCGTCTTCCTGAGGATGTCATGGGAACGACACAGCAACTATTCGAAAAATTAGAAAGTTCCTTCTGCGTGTTTGCGCACTCACTAGGAAAGGCTCGTAGGCCTAGCAAGTAGCGCACCTCATTCCCAGTACACTGGTTGGTTTGCAGGGTCACTGACGCCTTCACACAGACGTGTACACACACAGATGTGCAACGCAATTGGTATTTCGTATCCATCATCTTCGGCCTCTTCTTAACGCTCCTTTGTGTAGCACTTCTGATCTGCTCAGTCATCGTGCCACCAACTCTTTGCGTACGCACATACAGATCATCCAACTTTTACAAATATTTTAGAGTCCATTACCATCTTCCAAATGCTTATGTCCCTTCTTCTTTCTCTCCTCGTATTCCGCAGTCTCTTCTGCTGTTTCTTTGTCAATTTGTTGCATCTCCGCTTTCAGCCGCTGTTCCTGCAACTCGAGCTGCTTCTGGACCCATTCTTTACACCGCAGCGCACGTTGCTCTTCTTGCTTTCTTTGTTGCTCCTCCAGCCACTCCTACGTTAAAAACGATACACGTGCTGGGTCGGCCATTATATCAGTTATTCACCGCGTTAGCGTGTCCCCGTATGTGCTTTCCTGTGCACGCGTATGTTACATGCGTGGATGGAGCTGGCTTGCGTCTTCTTCCTCAACTATTTCCCCTGGTCGTCTCACTTACTCCTGCAAGAAACACTCAAGTGTTCCTGCTTCGTCATCTATGACCGCTCCGTGTCCCCCCCTTGACACCGTACATCAGTGGTACATGTGTGCATACTTACTTGAGTGCACGTGCTGCGTTGAGGAGCGTTCAACTGGTGCTGCCTCATAACCTAGTCATATTGCCAACACTGCTGCGCTCGGTGTCGTTGCGTACACTGCATCAACAGACTTGCACGTAAACAGAGTAATTTTCTGTGCCTCCTCTGTGGTTACTCGAGGGGAAAGCTTGGTAAGAAAGTTTTTGTAGGTTGTGCCCTCCTGCACAAGCTCTTCGTAAGCGCTGATGCGTGCCGCACAGCGGCTTAGAGTTTCTTGAAGTTCTTTTATAGTCTGTTGCTTTTCGAGCTTCACCCGTCCCACCTCGTCAGCCTCCTGAGGTAAATGGCATGGACGTGAACAAGCGGAAACTTCTTTTCGGATACAGTGGAGAGGAAGAAAATGTGCTTGTACCACTGAACGGATTGTCCTACTTGTACTCAGCGTTCGTCCCATTGCTGGACCAGCTCGTGGACTACAAAGCGAAATTTGTCATTGCCGTAACCTTGTAATTTTGGTGAAACGGCAGCGTTTCCTGGTACGTAGTACTGCCATACAAATGTCTACCTGTGGACATTTGCCCGTGGACGTGGTGCGCTGTCGACAGGGCGAAGAAGCCGCAGAGTATCGCGTCTCTCTGAACACGTCAACACTGCAGTTCTCCCCCGTACTATTTTGCGTGAGAAGATTGCACAGCCTCTTTGGGTGATGAGCTAGCTCCCCCACCTATTCTGTCCTCACTGTCACAAAATCCCAACCACATGTATCCGTACTGAGTTGCAGTCATTCGCTCACTCGCAGCAAGGGGCATGCACGCCCCGAATTCTTCCGGACACACGAGTGTCGAGGATTGTGTACAGTGTGCGCTGGTGCTGCGTGGTCTACGAATGCTCAGGCTTGTGTACAGTGTCCGCTGGTAGCTTGTGGTCTATATTTCTTCGACAAGGGCATACTCTAGTCCACGCTTACTCTCATAGCTGCTTGCGCCTGCTGATCAGTAGCCCGAAGGAACTCGTCAAATTTCTGCATCTCTTTAGCAAGCTGTTGATCTGCCGCCCTCAGCGCTTCTTCCTTTCTTGCCAGTTTATCATGTAACTTCAAGATTTCTAGACAGAAAAGAACATCATCACGTGGCTGTCTTCAGTCTGACTCCGATCCTAGTTTCCTCCAGGTCCAAATATATCGATGTGTTGAGCACAGCTGTTGTACTTTCACAACTGTGTAGACGTGTTTGGACACGTTATTATCCTGTTGATTCGTATGTGAACCCACGCAAGTAAACTACTCCATAAACCGGCAGTGACTCCGTTGTGCGTGGTTTGCTGCGTGCTTCTGTATCTCCTTGCATATATTTGGTTCAACAGCTACATAAACACTTGCGCGTATTCGTTCTTTGTCACACAAGTGAAGCAGGAGATACCACCGAAACGCACTCATAAATCCAAGCTGTGCGCGCGTCTACAAAGCGCTAGTGAAGTCTGCAGCCGTATGTGGGTTACGCAGTGGACAAGAAGTCGAAGTCCGTCACTAACAAAAAAAACTGGGTCGACGTGAGCCCCTGGATTCTCCCAGAGCAGTTTTTCCTACACCTTTGGGCGCAGATACATGCGTGCTTTCCGCGAAGGGGGCTTGCCATTTGTCGCACGTATTCCATAAGTGTGCGGTCACAGGACTACCGGCGAAGCACAGTGACGTCTACACGTACACTTGCGAACACAAACATACTATACGTATCCATAAATATATATATATATATACATACATACACACACACATATGTATCCACATATACATATATGTATACGCACACATATATGTGTATACGTGGCGTAAGGGCTCTTTTGTCTACATCATTCTGCGCTACGTATAGTTTAGGAAGAGTGTGTTGACACGCGTACGGGTACAGAACGCATTCAGGACTTACCGGCTTTTCGAGTATCCACCGCCAGCTGGACAAGAAAGATTTCCTTTTTTTTCTCCACGCAGTCGCGTGCACTTTCCTTGTCTCTCAATCCTTCTTCACGGAGTCCCAGACCTCTTCCTCGCCGGTGGTCGACAGCCTTTAGGCGCGACTTGCTACTTTGTCGAGTGGCAAGCATCGTTTCGCTGAGCTTGTTTTCTGGCTTCTCCGAAGAATGTGCTAAGTGGCTGCAGTAGCATTTTTGCGAAAAATTGGAGATTTAGAACACGCAGATGTTTCGGGAACTGATGTGTTTGCCGGATAGACGATCAGTCACGCCCCACTACGAAAAAGTCACACCCAAAGCGTACTGCACGGAACAGTAGTTAGCACGTTCCCATTTCACAAAATAGCCCTCCTGTTACCACGTTGGCCAACTCCCTTAAGAAGCACGCACAGAGGCCACGCATTTTGCTGTGTTAACTTCATGCGCATGGAACGGTAGTGAGTAGAGTGCCCAAGGAATCCTGCTCCGGTTAATTCACCGGCTTTTCCCTGCAAAATACCGAAAGCAAGCCAGAGCTACTGACCGACCGGTCGCCTTCCCAGGGAGTCCAAGCAGCCCTTTATAGGCAAAAAATGACTTTCAAAAAGGTTGCCGCACACCAAACACCTCAAACTTGTCTCTTCGTTTGCGAAAATTTGTCGTTGTAGCTGCAAACTGACGGCAGCGTGCGACGAGAACCGTTCACAGCTACAACAGTGGGTTCAGAAAGAAGTGTGGAAGCCAGTTCTGAAGGTGTGCGTATCTGTTGTGTATTTACAGGCACTGCACACGTCCCGGGTCACGATGCAGATGCCCCACGTCGCGGACGGACGCGCCAAAGCCATGCGATCTTTGTTGACAATACCGTTCAGGTATGGATACGCACAGAATACACATGCGGGTATAGGAGGTTCTTGTCATCAAGGCGCACAATTTGGTACCCTACCCATCCTTGCCGCCCTGGCTGTCCATCGGTAGCAGCGCTTCAGATGCGATCGGTGCTGGAGGGCGCACGACCTTTTCCATGTTTGTGTGCAGCAGGCAGTTGTCACCTTCCTTCAGTGTGGCTGTGGAGAATTTCCAGACGAACTTAGAGCTGTCAGTGTACTGGAACAGAAACGCTTTGCTCATACGTGTTCCTTCCTGCTGGTGCTGTTGACGCGCTCATTATGCTGGCGTTTCGTCGTGTGAAACATGTGAAAGAGACCTCTAGTTCCATACGTGTTTTCTCATGAGGAAGGATTTCACATCCTTCAGCACTTGGAGGACATTGCACAGCATCTCGAATAGTGTGCCTGAAACAAAGCGAACGCCTGCTTGCATCCAAATTCGTCTGTTTCGCAAAAGCGAGGAACGTCTGAACACGCCGGACGTCTGTCTCTTAGTAGCCCAGGTGGCATCCGTGGTTGCTTCCTGTCACTGTCTGCGTGCACGGGGTCGACACGTGTCACCCGCGGACGCGCCTGAAGTTACAGACTTATACTCGTAACCCTTGTTCGCAGCGAAGTGTTTTCAAGCATCCACAGAGATGCACGTCTTCAGAGGTCAGGAGAGCCGGAAAGGAAGAGGCTTGCCCTTTTCTCTGTTGAGTGAGAATGCGTAATACGAGCAGTCTTACGCATACTTTGCCCTCCAGCGTTGCGTGCATCCAAAAGGACCTCATACAAGAACGGCCCAGCTGTTACTAGAGAATGCAACCGTATGCGTTGCAGTCTTTTCTTGTAGAGACGGTCTGAACTGCATATATGCAGAATGGTATATACACGTAAACATATGTATACAGTCAATCATACTCACGGAGTTCTCCTTCACATGGTGATGAAATTCACAGATGATGTGTTCGTGCAGCTTGTGTCCCCGAGTGAAACAGCAACGACAAGCATACATTCTCAGGGCGTGCATACACACGTACAGGTCTTAGCCCGTGTGCAACTATAGGAATCCCCTAGAGCATTTGAAGTTACGGATGAAAGGAAATGGTCTGTGTGAAATAGAGTACTACTACCCAATATGCAGAATCGCTAATCGAGAGCACATCTCTTACGGTGATGTGGAAGCACAGTAATTCACCTGGAAAGCTTCTGCAAAAAGAGTTCCAAGGCTTTGCGCCCGGTGCTTCAAAAGCGTCTTAGTAAACAGGTGATCGTGGCGATTTGCGTAAGCTTTACGCAGCACGTGCACTGTTGGTTCAATTGAACACCGAAATGTCTCCGGATGAAAGCTTGGGAGCTGAGATTCTTATTAGTATGTGTATAGTTCTGCGAGTGTGCTCGTGAACTGAGCACGCGATAGTACAGACTTTATAACACCGACCCGTGCTCTCCCGCTTTCGGCAGATAATCCAGTCCATTCGCGAATTGCTTCCTCGCCATTATAAGTAAGGGATGAAGACCTAGCCATTTTAGTCACGCAGATGAATACGCCTTGCCTGACTGACTTCCCCTTCACTCTGAAGAAGTGGTCCCCGCCAGTGCGTCTGCAGGGCGTGTCCTGACGAGAGAGAGCCAGTGGAGAGCTGTTGACCGCCAGCCATCTACCCCCCGATCCCGGTATGTTAACCCTGGCTGGGCTACGTGTATGTGCATGTACATGTAGATGCACGGCTGTAGATAGTACGAGGACGCGCAGTGGATTCCTTGTCAAAAGAATGGTGGTGACGCCGTTTGCGAAGAACGAACAGTTTCACCGAGTACACGTCGTCGACTCACAGAAACAAAGCATCTGTTCATGCAGTAGTGGATGCATGTACATGCACGTGCAATTATGTGACAAAAGGGAAGTGAACTCAGAGTGAGCACACTCTTGTACGAGCAATCACACAGATATACAGGTACTCTCCACATGCAACGCACGATCCTGAATACAGGCGGGCGGACTAATGCCACTTGTAAGCGGAAGAGAGTGTCTGGACTGCGTCTCACCCAGAAAGTCCACCGCTCACAGCCGAGTTGGGTGGGGTGTTGAAAAGCATCTGCGTTGAGAAGTGGTGGCGTGGAAACACTTGTATTGTAGCCCTCATCGGAATAAACATACAAATGTGGTCACAGGGACTTGCTGAATATATTTTTACTTTTCCGAAGTCGGACATTTGCTGTTCATAGAGATGTGGGGCGGCGCAATGGCATGCTCCACGAGACGTGCTTTGCAGTCGTGTGAAGGACTGCAATCGTGCAGAGGACCGCAGCCTTTGTCGGATCAGTTTACGTTTGCATGGTGCCGTAGTTATCAGCATGTATATACGTGTTTGTGGACGTACAAAGGCACAGCTGTACAAGGGTGCGTTTGAACTGTAGTGGCGGTCTCGTTGGGGATATGCGTGGCTAGTGGGAATGGATAAGTAGCAGGGTCAGATGTAAGCCGCTCCGAAGACGTATTCCATCACAACTGTGTCGCTCACACAAGCCCTGCCTTTGTTATTCGTGCAAGTCGCTCGGTCACTGCATACGTTTGTCTTTCATGGAAACCTCAGTGTTTAGCTGCACTGTAATATAAGTGAACAAATCGTTAGTTTGCATGAGGAATAGGAACATAGTTCCGACAAGCACAAACCAACAATTTAGGTCGCACCCATTTTGGTAGATAAGAAGCATTATTCAAGGTGTTTTTAGAGGGGTGAACTCACGGGTAGAATTTCACGAGCACACTACAACATGCGGTACTGTGAAGGGGGTAAAACCGATGGAGACAGGGAGGCAAAGCGATGGGCTCTATGGATCTTCTACGTGGTATGTGAACTGTAATTGCTGAGCAGCGTGAGGACAGCCGGCGAGGAAGTGTGACTCTGGTTGCACCCTCATCTGCCTTCCGTGCGCTTCGCAAACAAAGGGATACACAGTGCGTGTTTTAGCAGGGCACTTTCCTTTTGCGACGAACTGGTACAGCCTTCCGTCAGGCCTGTGCCTGCGTGTTTCCGTGTAAAGGAATGAACAGGCGCGGCGTGTCGCCTTGTAGTGCCCTGCAGGCTCTGAAGCGGATAAGCGGACGCTGGTGCAAATAACCGTCTACGGGGCGCAGTGTAACTGTTTAGCAGGTCTCTCAGATCTCCCCAGTGTGGTCGAAAGCCACCTCCAAAACGATGCGTATGGTGCCGAAGTCGCTATAAATGTTGGAATTACCTGAAAAGGACAAAATGGTCCGGGACAACGCAGACCAGATGAACGTCTGTTCTGAGTTTGAAGGGGAACGGCTCTTGTTTGGACGGCTCTTGTCTGCTTCCTACTTGCCAGAAACCTCTTCCAGAACTCGAAGCAGGCTGTTTATGCCTCCTTTCACCACTTCGACCGCCAGTGGCCTGCCGGAACGTATCTGGTCGTCTGCCGGAACAAGCGTAGCGAGTGTGCTACCTGCGCTATTTGAAACTGAGGCCATCCTACGCGAGGAGAATAGAGTGCAGAAATGTTCGTACGCCACCCCTACAGAAGCTCCACCTGCGTGAATGCGTTCAATTGAAACGGGTTTTCAGGAGAGGCATTAACACACAAGTCGTCATTAACGGTGGAACACTGTCGCCGCCAGCGGTGCTAGTTGAAGTTCGTCGAGAATACTGCTGCTAGCAATATCTCTGGCCGCTGTATGAGAGCATGTTGAGGCAAGCTCATTTACCGAAGAAGGTGCCGTTCTTCAATGTATATTGCGTCTTACTTTGCTTCTTTTACTATGGCGGATGAGCTGCTCTACAAGACGGTTTAAACTTCACAGGCAAGCGGTCCCCTCAGTTTTCGTTTCACTGACAATACAGAACTGCCATTTACAGAGTTTTAGACAAGGAAGGTGATGGGTGTCTGCAGAATCGAATTAGGCAGGTATCCAATTTCGTTCAGATTTCCCCATAAACAGAAAGGGCACGCCGAGGACGTGCACAGCCGGCATATTTCGGGAGGACCGGGGATGCACAGATCGCGCACGACGTGACCATTGAAACGGAAAAGCAGGCGTAATAGATGACTCGAAGTAAGTCAGCTTTTGCACCGCATTTGTTGTTCTGTGGAGCGAGGTGTTGCAGGCACTTCCAGCCTCACGGTGGCAGATGCGCCTTTATCACAGGCTCCTGCCTGCAGCTGGTAGGCTCTCGCGTGTAAAATTCACTTTGGCTCTGCACAGGCAGCACTTGATTCCACATGTATACATCTGTGTGTAGGCGCGAAAGGCAAGCGGTTATATATCGACTCACACACCACTGCACTATTGTGAGTCTGCGCGTAGTTCCCTCACGTTGACACGTGTGAACACGCATTTTTGCATCCGTCCCAGTTTCCCAGTTGTTTATGAAGCAGAAAGTCACTGTGGAACCCTGTGCCGTTAATTTTGCTGTGGAGCAACCTGCAAGATCTCTTCCGCATCCTGGCCTTCGTTCTTGATAATCGTCTCCAGCAGCTTAACAGCATAAACAAAAACCAAACCAGTCTCTCAGTGTTACACGCCCTTTTCACAAGGGGTGTGTGTTTCGATGTGGACAGCCGCCGAGTGAACTTCTTCGCGATGTTCGACTTGCCCCCCTTCCCTAAAACACAAGCAACAACAACGTTTGTGGCTGTCTTTTCAGTTTCGTGATGTCCACGTCGGCACAGCACACCGCGAAACTACTGCGGAAGCGGGTCTTGCAGATCCTCCTAGTAATGCCACCGCCTGAGGTTGTGGCGGTTCGTGAACATGGGATGAATCGAATTCCGTGAACGTTAGGACTTCGACATTTCGCGCCAACTCGCGGCGTCCACCGTGCCAAGGGCGTCGAATCTGAGCCACAACTACATTCGGTCTATTCCTCTCAGAAGGGAGAAAGACCCCGAGCCCTGCAGCAGTGTGCAGGGGGATACCTGCTTTTGTAGAACCTTTACACGTGCGAACCCAAGCAAGGGTGTGAAAGGAAACACGCAGTGGTGTCTTCGTCGAATGCGACTGAAGAAACGCAACTTTGTAGCACTTGGCAGTCGTGCTGCTGGTTGGTGGCCATGTTTTCCAAGACAACTACATGGGCGCTGGCGCCTGGAAGGTTCCTCCGGGTAGTGTGTGAGCGGCAGTCACTTGACTCGCTGCAGCAATCGGAAAAATTAAAACTCTGCAAGCGCCGCGAGCGAAACAACATTTTTCTACCTTCCGAGCCTAGCTGCACGGAAGGTGCGGCACGTAGCTACTGCGGCTTTCGTGGTGCTTCACCAACCGGGGAGGCTTGCATTGTCAACTAACACTCGACTTACCGTGTGCTCGACGCATCATCTCTGACCACTCACACGAACGATTTACCCGAACGCGTTGCTTGCGGTGCTGCCGCTGTCTCTGCAGGGGCTAACCGTACGCGAAATGCTCACGCATTATGGTCTCCATATATCCCCTATCAGTTCAAATGGGCGTACACATTATGACTTGAGTGTCAGGATCACGAGAGTTTCGGTTATCGAGCAGGAAGGCCACCATTGCGAGTGTGTAAGCAGTCGAATATTATCCGCGTGTCCATCACACTCATTCCCATTTTGTGCTCGTAGACATAGTTCGAACGTTCTATGTTTGTAGTAGAAATGTTTGTCTCCTCACGTATATTGAACATGCGGGCCGTGGCTTCGCGGTACCCAGCGCTTCGCGCCGACCAGCTTCTGCTGCCTACTACAGGAGCGGCCCACGGTTCACTTAGATACATTTCCCCTTCTGGAGAGACATAATGAATCAAACTCACCGCGGCAGTGGCATGTGGCCACCATAGCGCACGTCTTTGGTTTAACTAAAGGGATTGTCACACAGTAGCCTTTACTGCGGTATGCCTTCTTTTCCATTCTACACTTCTTGTGGTCCACGATTCCCACGGTTTGCTGGGCGTGGAATTGTGCGTCGATTTTTGAAATTGCACGTGTTTAGCAAAGGTTGGTTGCAACCACCGAATTCACACCAGCATGCGCGTCGTAGACACCGCTCTCCCATCCTGCCCAGGCATTATCACCTCCCCATATTAAACTGCTCTCCAGTACCCGTTCTCTACAGAGGCCTTGGGCGTTAATACACGTCACACGGAGGTATGTAGAGTGAACTGCCTGTGTAACGCTGGATTATATTCTGAGCCGCATCCACGGGTAAGAAGAAACTCGCGTGCACGCTTGAGCAACAACGAAGAGCTCACTACCCGACGCGCGTGTGTGTATATATAGATCTGTACATATATATATATATATATATATATATATACATATATGTACATACGTACGCCTTCCGGATATCCGCGTATCGGCATTACTTTGAGGACGCTCGGTTGTGCGTGGTTAGTATCCCGTCGTAATACCAGAGGTCGCGCTCTACGCGACTTTTTAATTAGTACCCAACGTAATTCGGACAGAAGGACGTCCTTCCTGTCGCTGGTTGTGTGCTAGTGCATCCCATGAAAAACTTTCGTTGCATTTAGTGACAACCGGTTCTTTCCATCCCACGCGGCGTAGTACACAACAGCCTGCTGTCAATTGCTTACAGCACGCTTTTCTGGGTTTCACTTCTGTTGTAGGTATCGCTCACGACGACGCACCGGTGTCCTCGTGCAGTATGGATAGTCCGGCCGCCTACATTTCGGCTTTCTGCTAGCGACGGGTACTCAGTACAATACTTGCATCTGCGTCATAAATACGGTAAAACAGCTGCATCATAGCCGGCCCACCAGGTAGTCGAAAGAACAGATAGCATCGACGCGAAATTTCCACCTTCAACTGCTAAGCACGACTGCGTAGCAGAAGACTTTGCATAAGCGTTATAAATACGATGAAACGGCAACGTAACGCGCCTACCCCATACTCCACGATAGCAGCGAGGCGCTCACGATGGAACTGGAGAAGTCCTGTGAGTCTACTACAACAGCTCAGATCACACGAGTATTTCGAGGCGGCGCCCCTATATCAAATTTGTTGTCATAGACGTAGCGTAGCCGACAGGTGGCACGGGCGTGTGCAGCACACAACGGGGATGAGGAGTACGGGTCAAGCCACCAAGGACGGAACGGGCAGGTTCCCTGTCTTAAGAACGGTAGACCAGCCCAAAGGGGTACGCAAAAGCCTCACCTTTTCGAGTGTGTCAGTTGAAAAAGTATTCGACCAGTACCTGCGTCTCTGCAGCTCTGGAAGAACGAGCAGACACATGTGACCAGCACTCTCATTACCACATTTCAGCCAAAGAAAAAGGTACGTTGGGAAGCAACTGGTGAGCATAGTACTCTTGTCTTGTACAATTTAGAGAGAGTGGTGACTTCAATGAATTCAGTTGGTCACTACGCACATTTCTTGGCGCACAGGTGTAAATTTCTTCGTGCCCGTTCAATTGAATTCGAAGCAACCACGTGCAACGAAAATCCCAGCAGCTCGACGCCAGCGGTTCCGTATACCTGCGTAGAACGCAAAATGCTGGCTACCCCCTGGCAACTATGACCGTGACGCTGCGGGCGCCTTCCCCTCGCATTCTACTTCGACAGCCCCCCGAAAGTACTTCTCTCGCCACGGTACGGCTCTCACACTGCGTGCTTCATACGTCGCTGCCGCACTGCCGTTGCTGCAACCCTTCTGCTGAAAGCTGTTCGCTGCTGCCATTCTGCAGAAGGTTATCAGTGTGTGCTGTGCTGTCGGTCTCCACTGCTGCCGCTTTCACGCGCTCAATCCAGCTATTGCTTTTCTCTGCTGTCAATACAGCTGCTGCTCTCCGGCGGCTGCTCCTGCCAGTGCAGCTCCTGCCGGTAGTGGTTCTTCTGCCCCCAGCGGTTTCGATTCTGCTGCTCACAGTGTCACTGACCCACTGCTGCTGTTTTTGCTCTGGCAGCTGCGTTGTTTCTCGGCTCCACCCCTCGGTCTGCGGTGGCTACTGGCTACTCTTCTGTGGCTGCTGCTGCTGCTGCTCTCGGTGTCCCGGCGCCACTGCTGCCGCAGGGCGGCGGCGGTCACACGGCTGGCGCTCTTTATTGCTGCTTCTGCAGCACGTGGTCATGCCTTCCTGTGCGGTTGTTCTTGACTCCCTGTTGCGCAGGCGCTGCTCTTTCAGCTGCTGCTGGCTCTGTGTGTTTCTCGTTTTATTTTAGAGACGTTCCTTCAACGCAGTAGCTTCTTCTCCTTTCCTCAGTCCAACCTGTCCAGTATTTTTCCCACTGCTGCCGCGGCGCTGCTTGCGCGCGCGCGCGCCGTATGATCCTCACTTTCGCTTCTTCCCGTGTCACTCTTCTTGCGCGCTACATCGAATTTCCTCCATCCTGGTGTTGCACAGGCGGATACCTCCTGTTCTTTGCATGTCGGTGTTGAAGGACGTTTTTAGACTGCACAACCATAGAGGTAGCGCCCTCCCTTCACGTAGATAGTAATTTCCACTTTTCCCAGCAGCCGCGCTGCGCCGCCGTCTGCTTCACGCCCCTCCCTCCAGAAAGCGTCGATCCAGCGGGTTCCTCCTTTTTTCCAAGTCTGCGGACACGGCCTTCCATGCAAGAGCTGCCGCTCCCACCTCACCATTACTTTGAGCCCACTGTATCATGGCGGTGATATGGCAGTTGAAGCAGTCAAAATTAAAGCGTTCTTCTTCACCGGCGGGTCCTCCTTCCTGTAAGCAACCGTCTCTTGTACAGCTGCGGCTGCCGCCGTTGTTCTCTTGAACAGTTATTGCCGTCCTCCCTCGAACAAATGTACAGTGTGTACAAATGTACACAATGCAGTGACGCACATTGCGCGAACTCACGCTTTCACGTACAGAAGAGGCTGCTCTCTCTTCTCGATGTCCTGGGTCTCTCACGCGCGCTTCGGAAAGATCAATACATTTCGTACACATGTGACGCCTACATTAGGCGGAGTTTTCGAAGTTTCTCCACACTGTACGCAGCGGAAACACCACGCGATCTGCGGCGCTTGATTTGACGCGAAGTAAGTATCAGGCAAACTAAACTCAAATATTAGCTGGAACAGATCGTCTACGAGCTAGTACGTGCCTCCTGAACTGCGGCTGCAGCGCCGGCCACAGCAGCAGCAGCAGTCACTGCTCGAGCAGCAGCATCAGCGGTAGTTCTACAGCGCCGACAGCTGGAACAGCGGTTCTTCCGGTGCAAGCAATATGAGCACAGGCCCAGCAACAGGCTTTCATGCAGCAGCAGCACAACGCAGTCTAGAAGGAGAGTTCCATATAGCAGCAACACTGGAACCAGCAGCAGCGGCAATCGTCATGCTAACTGCACCGGATTTGTCTGCAGGGAGCATTTTCTTCTCGTTCCAGTACAGCGCATTCTTACGCACCGAGTGCTGATCGGACAGCAGACGTCGCTGCAACGCTTCATGAGCAACACACCAAGAGGACACGTCTGCTTCCGTAAAAGGATTTCTGTCGCACCGTAGACCAGAGAGAACTCTGAGGAGGAGCAGCTACAGAGATGTATCTGCAGATACGAGAGTACGGCTAATGTGCACAGCAAGGGGAGCCGACCATCAGTAGTCGTTGGAGAAGCAGAGCTTCACACGAGTGGGTGGCCGCAGTCAGCCAGCATCTGTTAATGAAAGAGAGGAGGAACCGGCAAGCCCGGCGGGTGCTCCACCATCCCTGCAGCGCTACCTCTGCTATGCCAGTCTCACACTTGCTGCCGGTCTTTTACGCGCCTTTCGTCTTCTTCTACGCTGTGCCTGCGTCTTCAGTTCGCCTCCTTCCTGCGCCTTCGTGTCAGCTTGTTGATGTCGCTCTTCGTGAGCATGCCGCGGCTGCTGCAGCTGCCGCCTCCATCCGTATGTCGTGCTGCTGCGTGGCCAGCCTCGTGACCCGGTACAGCTGCAGACGTGGAGACTGTCTCCGTCCGTACTGACCTGCTGCTGAACGCGTTTGCCTGTCGCGTCCTGCTGCCGTCCTTCAGGAAGGACGGCAGCCACTGAAGTGCTTGCGCCGTCGCTGCTGCTGCCGCTGCTCCCCCTCCTCCTGTTGTGCGCGCCGACCCCTGCTGCGCAGCAGCTGCAGCAGATGGGCTGCCGACGCGAGTCGCAGCGGCCGTCGGGTTTTCGGACAGACCCCGGGGTGTGCGAGGCTGCCTCCACGAGTTTTTAGTCTCAGCAGAAAAGCTGAGAAGAAGAAGCAGAAGCAGCGGGTGCGACGCCGGCTCGCACTGGTGCTGCCTTCACTGCTCCTGTCGCAGCTGCTGGGTCTCCCAAGTGTGTGGCGTTTCCCGCGTTGCTCCGCACAGTCTGCTCCCTGCGTATTTTTGCCGCTGGTGCTGCTGTTACTCTTTTCTCTCAGAATCAGGAAGCCACCAGCGCTGCTGCTCTCCTTGCGTCCCGTCCACCACCCCAGCAGCTGTCTTCACTGCGTCCCCGGCCATGCAGTGCTCTGAGCGGTAACTTCTTCTTCGTTGCTACCTCCCCTCTGCTGCCTACACGCGCCGGAGCCGCGACCTCCCGTTCTGCGGCTTCTGCTGGTCCACGGTGTCGCGCCTTGTGCTGCTGCGGTCCCTGCATCTGCGCAGCGCCGTCCCCGAGACTCTACAAGCGTTGGGAGACGGCTCCTCCAGCTGACCTCCTTGGTCTCGGTCCTGCGACAGCTGTTCCCGTCCTGCGGGGCGGTCGTGCTACTGCTTTTGCTGCGCTGTCCTGCTGCTGCCACTTGCATGCGCTTTCCCAATGCTGTTCACGCGCGTGTTCTTCCGCGCGCTGTTCCGCACGGACTTCGGAGAACGCGTCGCAGTTGTCGGGTCTTCTCCTGCTCTCGGCAACTGGCAGGTAACTCTTGCATTTCTCTGTTTGCATGCGGGACACACCGTCTCCCTCCCTGTCGACACCTGTACACTTTCGTCATTTCACGTGTCTCTGCGTGAATTTCTACACATCCCTGTACACGCGCAAACAGAAACGCATATTTCTCTGTGTGAAGCCTTTCTGAGTTGTGGGACGCCCACGTGCCCGGGCCGCGGTCGGGCCACGCAGACGTTCACGCATGGAGGGGCGAGTCTCAATTCTTTCTACACGCCGGTACGGTTGACTCTGTAGTACATGTGTATACGCCTCTCGGCTGCCTAGTATCTGGAGTAACTCTGCCGATTTCTTTCGTCCTGTGCTGTGATTTTCTGTACGTGGAAGGGCTGGGGACGTGATACATGCTGCCCCCCTCGCTGATCTGCTCCGGCAGAAGCCCGGCACACAGCGGCAGCAGCGGTAGTCAGTGGCTCGGGGAAAAGAGAAACACAGCTCTTTCTTATGTTTACAGCAGCCCGCGCATGGATGCTGCCTACCGGCGGCGCGTGTGCGGTTGCCCCGACGCGACTGCGGGACCTCGTTGCATGCGCGCCGCTCAGACGCATGCAAGAGCAGCCCACGGCCTGGTGCGTGTGCAGTTCGAGAAAGGAGGAGCACGCAAAAACGCTCTTTCCTGAAAAAGTGACTATCTTACGGAGGCCAGGGAGTCGAGTTCTGCCTGCAGGGGTGCGCGGGTTTGCTGGGCGACTGCATGTGTGGGCGACTGCGCGCGGCACGTGCGTGACCGCTATATGTGCGTCCCTGTGCTGCGCGTGGGTATGTGACCGCACGGCGCGTGCTCGTGCGTGTTGCGCGCGCGAGCAGAAAAGGGCTACATACCGGAAGGCAGGGGTGTCAGCTTACAAACGCGCCGCCTACGAGAGAGACTGCATGCGAGAGAAGTGGCTGCGACTGGCTACTGCCTGAGAAAAGTGCTGCCGTTTTACCGATCGCCTAAGACGCATGCTGCCACGGCGCCCCTGCACGGCGCGCGCGTGCGCATTTTTCTCGTTTGTCTTCCTCCCCGTCCTCCCTCTGTCTCGTCTCCTCCTCTCCCTCCTCTCTCTGTCTCTCTCTTGGCCCTTCCTCTCCGTCCTCTCTGTCTCGTCTCCTCCCCTTTGCTCTCTCTCTCTCTTGTCCCTTCCCGTCTCTCTCTCTTGTCTCCTCCTCTCCGTCCTCTCTGTCTCGTCTCCTCCTCTCTGTCTCTCTTGTCCCTTCCTGTCTCGCCTTTCTCTCTCTCTTGTCTCCTCCTCTCCGTCCTCACTGCCTCGTCTCCTCCTCTCCGTCCTCACTGCCTCGTCTCCTCCTCTCCGTCCTCACTGCCTCGTCTCCTCCTCTCCGTCCTCACTGCCTCGTCTCCTCCTCTCCGTCCTCACTGCCTCGTCTCCTCCTCTCCGTCCTCGCTGTCTCGTCTCCTCCTCTCCGTCCTCGCTGTCCCGCCTCCCTGTCTCCGTCTCTCTCCTCGCTTCTCTCTGTGCGCGTGTGGCCGTCTTCAGACGGACCTGCACGTACCTGCGTCGGCAGGAGAGAAGGCAGGCGATGCCTCTCCCATGACGGCTGCAGCCGTACACACAAGCACGTGTATCTGTGCGTTTCGGTCGCATTCTCTCTCTGCTTCCCCGCAAATAGAAGATATATATACGTGTGCACGTGTATACGCGTATTAATCTTCATGGGCGCACGCGGGACAGAGAGTCCAGCCACCAGCCAGAATGGTGGGGGAACGTCTCGTGTAACTACCCAGCAGTCTGTGGCAACTGCGTATACACAGAAACGCACACACACACATACATACACATACATTACATACATACACTACATTACATACATCACATCACATCCATTACATACATACGTCACATACATGCATTACATACATTGCATCACATGCATTACGTTACATACATATACACATACACGCACACACACAGAGACACGCCCAAGCACGTACACACACACACACACATAGTTCCAGCCCGGATACACACACACACACATACATATATAGTGCGCGAAGGTCTGACGAAGTGTCTTCGCATATAAATTTTCACAGTGTACGTATCTGTCCCTCCGTGTCTCTCCGTTTAGTGGTTATATGTATATATCTTCATACGTATGCATACATTCCTGAAGGTGTATCTCCACAAGGATGTATGCCTATCTTACGCAGTCGCTCAGCGTGTGCCTAGACGTCCACGTTGGTGGCTGTGTAACTCTCAACCATACGGTGGTTTGCTTCTCTCTTTGTCTACACGTGTGCCTGTACCTGGGCGTCGTTGCTGCCTGCATGCATTTTCTCCCCGGGTTCCGCGCGGGGAAATTCGTTTGCGTGCAGGTGTCGCATTGCCACGAGTTGACGACCAACGAAGACGTCTTTCCTTCTTGGTTTTCAAAGGAGCCCGTGTATCTCCCTCTGAGGAAGTCTGTTTCCTACAAATATGTTGTCCTGGACGAGCGCGGTGATATTGTGCGGTAAGCCGGCCAGTTTGTCGGAAGATGCATGCACCCGCGTCGACGCGCAGCAGACCCTGTCGATACCCAAGTCAGGCCCACTCTGCGTTTCTCTATCTTGTCTAGAGACGTGTATACATCCACTACATCCGTATATGTACATGAAGACTCGTGGGACATATATGTACATATATATAGAGAGAGCGGGAGTCTGCGGCGTGTAGGCGCGCACGTTTGCTCTTTGAAACTGAGTACTTTGTATGAGTCCTTTATTTTGTGGAGCCGATCAACTGTACGTATAGATGCGTATGTGCACATCTTCAATGCTGGTGTGTACAACGTATGTATGTGTGTGTGTAGATTTAGCTCTCATTTTCTCTGTTTCTCTGTGTAGAGGTATGTGTGGAGCTGCGTTGCTGCGAGGAGCCAGCCGTGCCTGTACGGCTGCATGACAACAGAGATACCCACACAATATAAATACGAGCAGACGGTTATTTCCTCTCGAAGACGTAACTGTTGACGCCGGTGTTCCTGGTGATCAATTTTCTGCGTTCGCGGCTGCGGGCGGTCGTGCTGCGCTCCTGCTGCTGCAAGTACGCGTTGGTGTTGCAGGAGGTGTGGCGGCGGCGTCGCTGCTCGCACTGCTGCTGGGGTTGGTTGTCGCGATGGCTGCTGGAGTGTGCTGCTGCCGCTGCTGCTGCTGCCGCTGTTGCTGCTGCCGCTGTTGCTGCGGCTGCTGAGGGGGTGCTGCTGCACGGTTGCAGCCGCTGTTGCGACAGGCGTGGAGTGCTACTGTTGGTGCTGTTGCTGCTGCTGTTGGTGGCGCTGCTGCTGCAGGTGGGAGAGCTGCGAGGGCAACAGGGAGCTCGTGCCGACGGGAGTGGAAATGACCGTCGAAGATGATGACGGACTCTTTCGTGAGCAGATGACGAGCCGAGGAGATCGCGGCGTCGAGGGAGATGACGATGTGAGTATTGAAGCGTGGCAGAATCTGGTAGTGTCCCCGTGGTGTCCACCGCAGCGTACTTGCTCTCTCAAGTTACTTGTTGTGCGACCGCAGCGGCACTTGTGCTGCAGCACCAGGAGCCCGAGCAACAGACGAAAAGAAAGTCCTGCAGTCGGCGCGCGGTTGAGACGGGGGAAGGTGGGATTGCTGCCACGTCGGTTCTATCCCTAGTAGCTGGCGTGAGTACGGCGTCGACGAGGAGTAGCACAGCAGAAGCAAGCGAACCAGCAGGGGGCCGACGGGGGCTGTATTTGCCGAGTGGAACGCACAGGGAGGTGTGCGCGAAGCGAAGGAGGGCGCTCTGTGCCGCCCGCAGGGGCGAAGCAGTGCATCTTTTTTATCCTTCTCCTTTACCTTATTGGTCCCCTCTTCCTTGTCCTCCACGTGGTGCGCCTGTTCTCGCCCTTTTCTTGCCTCCTGGGTGTGGAGGACTGAACAGGGCGTGTCTCGTCTCCTTGGTACTCCACGTCGGTGACTCTCGTGGAGAGTGAAAGTAGAACAACAGCATGGGCAACAGAACAGCAGCAGCAGAACAGCAGCAGCAGCAGTTGCGTGGCCGGGGGATGCCGCAGTCAGAAAAGTTTAGGAGCAGCAGCAGCGGCAGCGGCAGCGGTCTGCGTGGGGAAAGGAGCAGAGGAAGTCACTTTCTGTTGTCGGCAGGGGATCTCGGGGATAGGGGAGCGTACGAACAGAGCAGCAAGAGAAGTTTACTGACGTGCAGAAAGAATCCTCGTCGTGAGAGTAAAGGAGCAGTCCCAGCAGCACATGCAGCAGCGACGACAGCAGCAGCAGCGGGGGGCGCACCGGCGCTCGACAGAGCAGCAGCAGCAGCGCCTGGCGGCTGGTAGCCTTCTGCGACAGCAGCAGCAGCGGGGACACAGGAAGAGGATAACAACAGCAAGGGGCGCCGCAGCACGCGCAAGCGTAGTAGATGTCGAAACTCACTACGGCAGGGCTGCTTCACAGTCCAGCGAATCCATAGGGAGTGGGGACCGCGCCTTTACACACATAAGTATATGTGTGCTGGTTTTTTTTTCCTGAGTATTCGTCCGCATTCATCTCTCGTTCTCACCCCATAATTACGTGTGCGTCTGTGTGTCTGCGTGTCGTCTTCTGCGCGGTCCACACCCATATATACATGCGCGGTTTATAAACACCTGTGTACATCTGTGTCCCATCTATATGTGTGCCACTGTGCCTGAGGCGCTCTCTCTCTCTCTCCCTTTCTCCTTTGCTTCCCCTTTCTTCCTGTCTATCTTTGAACCCATTTATTTCTCTTCCTCTCTGTGCGTCTCTCCCATATACACAGCCCTGTGTATCTCTCTCTCTACATACACGTACGCATGGATCTGTCTATCTCTCTCTATATATGTAGGAAACTGCATATATGAATATATATATATATATAAACACATGAAGCTGTCTATGCGTCTTTCTCTATGTATGTATCAGTCTCTGTGTGTGTGTCTATATATGTGAATCTGCGTATAAATCGTCTTCTTCCTCTATATATGCATCTGTATGTGTGTCTCTCTCTCGCTGTTTCTCTCTCTATGTGTACATATGTGGGTCCGTGTCTGTATATGTTCGCCTCTCTCTTTTTCTCGTTCTCTTTCTCTATATATGTGGATCTGTGTGTATGTATCTTTTGTTATGTATCTGTCTTTATCTATCTATATATATATATATGCATGTGTGTGTCTGTGTCTTTCTCTCCCTCGCTCGCTGTCTCTTTCTCTGTATGTATGGGTCTGTGTGTGGGTATTCTTCTCCACGTGTATGTGCCTTTCTCTCTCTCCCTCTGTAGATCTGCGTATGTCTTTTTTTTTTGTGTGTGTGGGGGTCAGTTCGCCTGGGTAGCGACGGGTGTGTGTACAGCCGCACCTGTGTATTTGTCACGTATCATGTACATGTGTGTGTTTCTCTCGCTTCCCTCGGGCCCGGACGAGAGAAGGAAAGTTTGTTCTCGTGGGGGTTTGCATCGGGAGAGAGAGGGATGGAGAGGCCGCCAGGCATTGACGCGTTCTTCTGTTTTCCCTGTCTGAGCGTACATACAGAGAATAAGAGAAGTGTTGACCCCGGTGTCTGGGCAGCCTGCAGATAGTAGTAGTAGGCCTAGTAGGAGTCGCAGTAGCAGTAGGAGGGTCGCAGGAGCAAGAGCGGTGTTCCCTCCTCCGCGTCGTCCCTTTTCCTGCGCGCGTAATAGTCGTAGTGGTAGGGCCAAAGCAAGCGTGGCTGTCCCTCGCCCACGCGCGTCCGTTTCGTCTCTGTGTGTACCGGGGTTGAGTGCAGAAGTTTGTGTCTGTCTCTGTTCGTCTGCTTCTCTCTGCAATACCTCAGGTCTCGGTGACTGCTCAAGACAAAGAAGAGACAGAGGCTCGCAACCGCATGCTCGCGATCCAGGAGGAAGAGCCGCAGATTGACGAAAATGATACGCTGGTGCTGTGCGCCGTAGATCTCCCGATCCGCGTCCGTCGCACTGCCCCACCTGCTGCTGCTGCTGCTGAAGCCGGAAGCGCAGGGTCGGCCGCAGGACCGGGAGCCGCCCGGGAAGGCGGCGGAGCAGCAGGAGCGGCGGGGGGAGGACTCCCAGGGGCAGCAGGAGGACAGCGAGCTGCGTCAGCCGCGGCGGGAGGAAGACGAGGCGCAGAAGGAAAAGGAGGAGGAGGAGCGGCAGAGGCCGGCGACCATGCTGCTGCGTCCTGCCTCCCGAGCTCGCACGCAGCTGCTGCTGCTCCTGGCTCGTCTCCCACGTCCGCGTCTGTGCAGTGGGAGCCGGCAGCTGGCGCCGACAGCCGCAGCAGCGATAGCAGCAGCAGCAATGATAGCAGCCGAGGGCCAGCACAAGATGGGGTGAGTGGAGGCGGGAATGGGGGTTCGGGAGGTGCAGCAAAGGGCCGGCCGGTGGGAGAGTCTTATCTGTGGTCTCTTGCAGCAGCTGCTTCTCCGTCGTCGGGGCTGCTGAAGGGCGGCAGCAGCTCAAGCGCGTCACTGCCGTCGTACGAGTATCCGTCGTCGTGGACTGCAGGTGGTGGTGCTGCTGCTGCTGGGGCAGGAGAGCACGGCAGCAGCAGCGGCGGGGGGACAGAAGAAGAAGCAGCGTCAGCAGGTGCTGCCGCAGACGAAGGAGTCGAAGCGCGCGCAGCGCCAGGGGCAGCAGAAGCAGCAGCACGCGCAGCAGGTCGCAAAGGGGTGGGAAGCATCAGCGACCGCGGTGGGGCGACTGCTGCTGTTGCTCCTCTTGGAGGAGGAGGAGGTTCTGCACTGCCGACGTCGCTTAGCGCGGACTCGTTAGTTAACGCAGCGCTGCTGCGCAGGGGTGGGGGGGGGGAGCAGCAGCAGCAGCAGGAGCCGGAGGAGGAGGAGGAGCGGCAGCGGGACCGCTGGCGCGCAGCCGTCGAGGAAAATTTGAAGTGCTGCCGAGCAAGAATGCGCTGCTGCCTGCGCTATATCGACTAAGGCACAAGACGAGACAGCCAGTGCTCTTCATTGGCTGGCCCGGGATTGACGTGGAGGACGAAACAGAGCAGCAAGAACTTATCGAATTTCTCCGCCCGTTCGACTGCGTCCCCGTCTTCCCAGACAAAGAAGACTTTCAAAAGTATCTTTCGTTCTGCCATCGCTTCCTGTGGCCGCTCTTCCACAATGTCCTCATTCTCGACACCAAGACGCAGGTGCGTCCTTCAGAGAAGAACAGAAAGCAAACGCAGCGAAAAGACGAAACAGAGACAGAAGAGCTGCACAGGAGGAAATGGGAGAGCAGAGACAGAGACAAAGAAGAAAAGCAGAGCCGCGGAAGAAGAAACGCACGAGCACAGAGACAAAGAAGTGACGAAGAGACGTACAGGAAGATACGCGAGAAAAAAGAGAAAAGATGCGGGGGGGGGGGGAGACGAGACGAGACGGCAGAAGGAGACAGAGGGCCGAGCGAGAGACACGAAGCGGTGGCGGAGGAAGGGGACGAAGACGGGGGGAAACACCACGCAGCGAGAAGAAGAAGAAGTGGCCTGGAAAAAAGAACGTAGCACGGAGACTACAGCAAGGGAGACACAGAGACGTGCAGGGGAGACGAGACACGGGGACTCGCCATCTCGACGGGGAAAGGACGAGGGGAAAGTGCACGTAGAGACAGGAGGAGAAGCCGAGGCTCTTGGAGACACACCTACACACACATGTGTCGTAGAAAGTTGATCCTCATGCGCTCTTTCGTGTGCTGCAAAGCAGTGCCCTCTCCTTCCCCTGCAAAGTTCCAGGCTCTTCATGTATACACGTTCAACATCGGCTATCTTAGATCTCTTCCTCTCTCTCTATGGATATATAGAAATGCATCTGTGAAGGCAGTGTAGACTACCCCAGCTTGTTATACAAACGCGCCACGACACACACGTAAATATACACACACACAGAGGCACAGGCACACATATATATTCATTCATGTATTCATCTATTTGTATGTATTCATACGTGTATACACATAAATGTAAACGTATATGAATGTACGGGTGATTTTCTCAGGAGCCGTGTGTATATATGTGTATACGCACCTGGACGTGAGGGTCATCTGCATGTGTCAAGAGGCATGGACGAGTGTGGCAATGCTGCTACACTGCAGCTCGCACATGCATGCAGAGAGCAGCCAGCACTGCCCCGCCTCCCCCCCCCCCCCTCGCTAACCCCGGAGGCGGCCCTCTGCTCGCACAGATGTATCTGCGGGTTTCTCTCTCCGTCTTTGTCTGTGTACGTGTGTGCGTCACAGCGGCTGTGTCTCTGTGTCTTGTCGAGGGAAGGGCATATATGTAGGGCGGCTCGGTCTTAGGCGCTGAAGAACCGTACTTGTCCCTCTGTCTCCATGTGTACGACCCAGCACGCACACGCAAAGAAAAGCGTAGATATTCTCGATGGACGTATATCTCGGTGTACATGCGGTGGTCCTGCCCGCACATTTACTACGCAGGCACCTGTCTGTCTATCTGCATCTATATATCTATCTATATCTATATCTATGTGTCTATCTATATCTATATATATCTATCTATATGTGTCTATATCTATATGCATCTATACCTGTATGTATCTATATCCATATGCATCTATATCTGTCTACATCTATGTATATATGTGTCTATCTCTATCTGTATATCTGTATCTATATGCATCTATATCTGTCTAAATTCATCTGTATATCCACCTATCTGTATCTCTCCCTCTCTATAAATATCTGTCTCTCTCTCTCTATATATGTGTGTACCAACACCCCCCACACATATACAGATAGACATCCACGTCCCCAGAAAACATATATATGTATACGTGGAAAGGGACGTCAGCGCAGTGATCTTTGACTTGTGTGTGTGTATAGTGGTGCCAGCGTCGCCGGACAGAGCCACGCGCGCGCGGGCATGCGTAGATTTGTCGAGACTTCTCTCCGTGTGTGTGGGTGGACCTGCGCCGGCGGGACGCGTAGTATGTGCAAGTGTGTGGCATGCGTCGGGCCACAGTGTGGGCAGCGCACACATGTACGGGGGTAGCCTCCCCGTCTAACAGACTACCGACAAAAAATTCGGGCCTTGTGTGGTGGGGATCTCCTCGTGCCTTACATGCGAAGTGTATTACGTGTGTCGTTCTCTCCTGTTTTTGTCTCTGTGTGTATGTGTAAGGCGGGACATTTCAGTGCAATAGTACGTATGCGTAGGTGTGAAGACGTGTATATATGTGTGCTTGCCTGGGGACGTGTATACGTATATGTGTGTGTGGGGGTGTAGGTGACTCCTGCCGTACGTGCGGGTCCACGTATGTTGGCGTGTGGGCGGTCGCGTGGGTTGAAGAGTCGCTGCACGCGCGTGTGTCGAGAATGGGGAAGTCTCTGTTTTGTTGAGGAGATTGCACACGAGTACGTCACAAAGTTTTCTCTATCTGCGGCCGTGTCTACCCATGTATACAGGTGTATCAATTTCTGATTTATATATATATGTATGAAGAGGAATATATATATATATGCTTGCAGAGGCGCGCCTACGCATCATGGATGCTTGATGTGTGGAGTGGTAGACGTAGGTATATATATACATGTGTAAGTGCCCATATGGACGACGGATGTAGAATACATATATATATATAGATATAGGAGTCGATGCGTTTGCATGTCCACACGTATATATATATATATGTGCATGTATACGCGTCCACGGGTTAGTCTATGAAGCGCTGTATTTCTCTATATATGTGTACGCTTGCGTGTGTACGCATGGTTGTGTACGCTTCCATAGATAGATGACTGTGTGTTACTGGGAGGGGCATGCATGCGTGCGAGGAGGTGTGTATGGGAGAGATGGTGGTGGTGCTGTTGTGTGCTGCATCTTGCTGCTGCTGCGCTTCCGTATCCTCCTATCGCGGAGGCGTACTGCGGCGGCTCTTTCTTCTTCTTCAACTTTTTTTTCTTGGTGCTGCTGATCCTTCTCCTCCTATCGTGGGGGGGTCTGTTGCTGCGTGTCGTTTCCTTCCCACTGCTGCTGCTGCAGTGTATGTGGCGCTGGGCATGCGTGTGCTGCTGCTGCTTCTTCTGCTGATACAGGAGCCGTTCGACAGCAGCCTGTGGTCCTGCTATCAAGCGGTCAACAAACTCTGGGCAGACGCCGTCCTGAAGCATGCGCATGAGTCTGACTTGATCTGGGTACATGACTTCCACCTGCTGCTGGCGCCCATGCATATAACTCGCCGCGTGCGCAAAGCCAACGTCGGTTTCTTCCTCCATATTCCCTTCCCCTCCTCGGAAATTTTCCGCTGCCTCCCCTGCAGGGAAGATGTAAGTTCTGTTCTTCTGGTTATCGGCTTCGCGAAGAAACTTCCGCACAAACGCCACTCCGGTGGCTGCCTCCCTTCCTATAGGTGTGTGCGTGCGTGAACACTGCTGCGCACTCGGTGTGTGTCTCTCTCTGTCTCGTGTCTCTCTGTCTCTGTGTGTGTGCCCCTCTGTCTCTGTCTCTGTGTTTGTATGCCTCTGTGTCTTCGTGCCTTTCTCTGGGTCTCCGTATCTGTCTGTCTATGTGCGCGTCTCTGCCTGTTGTCTCCGTCTGTGTCTCTGTCTCTGTATGTCTCTATCTGTGTGAGTCTGCGTGTCTCCGTGTGTCTCTCTGTATGTGTGTCTCCGTGTATCTCTCTGTATGCGTGTCTCCGTGTATCTCTCTGTATGTGTGTCTCCGTGTCTCTCTGTCTGTGGCTTCTGTGCGTCTCTCTGTGTCTCTGTCTGTGTGAGTCTGCGTGTCTCCGTGTATCTCTCTGTATGTGTGTCTCCGTGTCTCTCTGTCTGTGGCTTCTGTGCGTCTCTCTGTGTCTCTGTCTGTGTGTGTCTCCGTCTATGTGCTGTTGTGACTCTGCCTCGCTTCCCTCTTACACGTCGCCTCGGTTTGTGGACACGTGTTGGCTCGGTTGGCACGCATGCGCTTCGTAGACGCCTGCGCTTGCGAGACCTGTAGAGAAGGACGGCGACGAGGAGAAGAGAGAGGGGGAGAAGTCTGTGTATATGTGTGTACGTATCTGTGTGCGGGGAAGGGAAAGGGGGGGGGGGGGAAGGGTATATATATTATCTATGTGGATAATGTTTGCATACGTCGACGCATGCGTGAACTACGTAGATTTCTTTCTTGGCTGGTAGGGAAGGTCAACATATCACCGCTCATATATGTATGTGTGAATCTATGTAGCAAGAAGAGAGACGCGTGTAGGCGAGGAGAAGCGTATATCTACGCATGCGTGTGGACGTATACATGGAGAATCACGCCGCAAGGAAGCATGCGCGTACAGAAAGAGAACATGAGACAGAGACGGGAGGAGAAGAAGAGAAGGCAAAGAAGAGCGAGCAGCCCGCTGAAGTTTGCTCTTTGCGGGCCCCCTGGCTTCCTTCATCCGTGTGGAGGCTTCTTTTTTTTGTGCGAGGAAAAGCGAGCGACACCGAGGGAGAGACGCAGGGGGAGGTGAGGGGGTGGGCCTCCTTTTCTCCGGACTCTGTCTCTCTGTGTACGTTCCTTCGTGTCTCTCGGCGTATAAAAAACTGCCACCACCAAAGAGCGGGAAAACGCAAACGGAGGAGGTGCTACTTCTTCTGTGCCCCCCCGCGTCGGTCGGTGTTCGAGTATGAAGCTGCGTATGCTCAGCCGGTGGGAGGGAAAAGAGAACCCAGGAGAGAGACGTGTCCCCAAACGAAGGACGTTGTTGCAGACGGATGAGATACGCAACAAAGACACGGGGATGCCCCTGCCCGGTTGTCTCGCTCTCTGCATACAGGCGTATATATACACTATCTGTCTCGCTCTCTCTCTGCGTGTGTGGGAGTATACATATATATACATATCTTTTTCTCAGCAAATATTTATACGTGTACGCTGTTTACTTCTCTCTCTCGCTCTCTCTACGTATACATATATATATACATGTGTAGAGACTGTGTCTATCTCTGTCCCTCTCTGTATACATAGCTATATATGTGTATCTCTCTGCCTGTGTAGAAATATGTGTGCTGTCCGTCTGTCGCTCTCTCTCTATACAAGCGTATATACAGCGTCCGTCTCTCTCTCTGATAAATAGGTATATGTATACATATATATCTCTACATATATAAGTATATATGCGTTGTCGATTTCTCTCTCTCTTAGTTCATATACATATATATATATATACCCTGTCCATCTCCCTCTCTGCACATACATATATATATATATGTATTAATATGCGTATATATATTTATATATATATATATATATGTATCATCATATGTAGGTTTGTGGCCACCGTCAATTCCTCCTGCCTCTCTCTCTTTCTATACAGGTGTACGTACACCGTCCATCTCTCTCTCTCTTACATATAGGTATATATATCTCTCTCTGCATATATATAGGAATGTATATATCTTTACATATATAGGTACATATGCATTGTCGACTTCCGTCTCGATTTCCGTCTCTCTCTCTCTCTTCGTATGCAGGTGTCTACACCCTGTCCATCTCCCTCTCTTTTTGCGTCTCTATGCTGCATATATATGCATATATATATATATATGTATATGTATGTATGTCTCTCCATACATAGCTATTTCTCTATCCTGCTCTCTTCCTATACAGGTGTGTATACACTGTTCCCCTCGCCGTCTGTCTGCATATACAGATACATGTAGACTGTCTGTCTCTTCTCCCCCTGTCTCTCTGCGTGTATACATATGCACACACGGGGTGCAGATGCGTATACAAGCTCTGTGCGTATATATGTGTGCGTGCTGAAAGTAGACGTTTCGAAAGGAGAAGGGAAGCGGCCTCTAGCGAGCGTGTAAACGGGGTGTACGTACACTTGCAGGGAAGACGGCCGGAGAAAGAGAGGAGAAGCAAGAGGAAAGGAAGAAGAAGAGACAAAAGTCTGAAGTTGCCGAGCAGCGGTCGTGTGTGCGGAGCAGACCCGTTTCTCTTGGTGAAAACAGCGGCCCGTCGCTGCTTTCTTTTGCGTGTCTCTCCACTCTCTTCATCGGGGGTGTCTCCGTTCGCCCTCCTCGCGTCTCCACTCTCTCCAGCGGTGTCTCCTCCGTCTTCCTTTCTTCGCTTTCCTACGAAGCGGCTGCGAGACCGGGGCCGTCTCGCCCCTGCATGTCCTGCGCGTCTCCCTTTTTCTGCCGGACAACCCATTTCTCGCCGCTGCTTCTTCCCAGCCGACCCTTTCACTGGTCGTCTTTCTAGCCTCGGGTCCGTTAGCATCTTTCGTTTCCCTCCTCCTCCTCCTTCTCATATTCATCCGACATTTTCTTCCCGTCCTCTCCCTTCTCGCTCTCCTCGTGTGTCTGTGTGTCAGCAAACAGTTCCGCCCAGCGTGTCCCGACGTGCTGCTGCTGGTACTGCTGCTGCGTTTGTGCCATCTCGTTTCCCCCATCCTGTGCCCCACTTCCTCTCTTTCTGTGTCTCCGTCTCTGTCAAACTCTTTTATCTCAATAGTCTGTCTTTCTGTGTCCGTATGTGTGTCTCTTCTTGTGCGTCTGTGTCTCCTCGCTGTCTGTGGCTCCCTGTGTCTCGTCCCACCACTTCTCCTACGTTGTCTTCCTTTGTGTCTCTTTCTCTGCTATGGGAACGTGCGCTGCAGATTTTGCGGGGCATGCTGTGCGCGGACTTGGTGGGCTTCCACCTGTTCGAATACGCGCGGCACTTCCTGGTCGCGTGCAAGCGGCTGCTAGGACTTGAACACCACTTCTGCAGGGGAGGAGTCCTCAGTATCGAGTACGGGGGAAGAAATGTCTCCATACGCATCGGCCACGTCCACATTCAGTACGAAGATGTCCGCCAAAAAATTTCCTCCAGCCCCGTCGTGGCCAAAATGGTCGCAGAAATCAGGTAGGTCTCTTCTCTCTCTTGGGGAGCAACACACACGCATGCAAGGCACCGGGTCGATGGACGTCGCTCTACACACATACAGCCTTTTCCCTACATACGTATATATATATATATTTGCAGGCGTTCAACTAGAGGTGCATGGAGAGATACACACACACACAGACACAGACTTTCTCTATCTCTCATTGTTGATATGTATGCGTATGCATGTGTGCCAGTACATATATCTGCATATGTGTGCATACATATATATATATATATATATATATATATAGGGAGACGCCTCCTTTCTCACTATATATGTTTGCAAGTATATATGTGTACACATGTACGGATAGGCACAAACTTCTTTTGTCGCCGTGTACACGTATATATGTATGTATGCAAGTGTGAATACGTGTATGTGTGTGTCTCAAAGGGCGCACACACCATCGCTGTCTCCTCCGTCTACAGATGTGTCTCTAAATATATGCGTGCGCCTACATATGTATGTGTAGGGCTACAGCGCCGTGTATCTCTCTCTTTCTGTGTCTGTAGGGCCTAATGCAAGGAGTTCTATGCATGTACGTCCTGTCTCTGTATGTGTGTATAACACGTGTGGATAGGTGTATCCCCTTTTTATTAGTGGGTGAATATATGAGTAGCCACGTTGTCTGCATGTATTTTGAGAGAGAGGAAGGGACAGAGAAGTCGTCGTCGCTCGTGTGTGTCCTTTTATTGCCGCGACCGTTTTAGACGCAGAGAGGGTCTCTTCTGTATACCTGTCTTCCTTTGTGTCTTCTTTGTGTCTCTTTTTTCTGCACTGCACACACCACGTTGCTGTCTCCAGCATGTCCGGCTACCCTGCGTTACTCGGTGTGGAAGTGACATACGCAGAAATCTCCCCCCACGCCGTGAGTCGTCGTATCTTCCGTCTTCTCTTCCGGGCGTTGAGTCACATTGTACCACACCTGCGGCTTTAAATGAAGCTGCTGCAGATTACGTGGACGTCTCTGCGGTGACGGTGGTAGCACATTTTCTGTGGTCGTCAGTATGGAGTGTGCCTGTTTCTTTACGTTCCACATATATATCTATATATATATAAGTAAATGACGTGCAAAAGTATATATATGTATGCGTGTGTGTATGTTGCTTGGTCTCTAGATGTGTGGTGAGACCGGTAGCCCACTGTGTGTCTAGTTGTCATTGAAGGCTCTGCCTGCTTCTATACGTACTATATATATATATGTGTACATATATATGTATATGTATAAGTGACGTACAATAGTGTGTATACAGCTGTGTACGTGTTTCCCCCCTGAGTCTTCATGTATGGATGACCACATGTAATTTAGGCAAGTAGAACACATGGTACAGAGGGATAGATGTCTCTGTGTGTATGTGTGGGTGTTTATGGCTCTCAGGACGCGCGATTGTAGATACGAACACGTGTAATATATATATATATATATACATATATATAGGTGTGTGCGACCACAACATACGCCTACATACGTGTACATATATATGTACGTACATATATATACACACATGCGTGTACACATATACACGTACATATATCTATACCTATACGTATATCCATATATGTAGGTACATATGCACAGACATATATATATATATATATATGCAGGTAGGCAGAGTTGTGTGTGTGTGTGTGTGTTCGCTGTGGACGTGTTCGTTGTCGACAAACGTTAGGGGGGAAAGTGGGAAAGGAGTTTGAGCGGACTTTTATGGTAGAGGGGAGGGCTGCTGCAGGTCGACTCTAACTGTGACTGTCTAAGTCGTTCTCTCTTCCGTTTCTTCTTCCGCAGTATTTCTCGAACACCAATCACACAATCCTGTTGTTGTCCTCTCTCTCTCTCTTATTGGGGGAGAACACATGTATACATATCTCTGGGACAAAGTGGAACGAACGTTGGAACTCCGACTGAACTGCGATTGCCGAACTTCTTCTTTTGAACGTCGGCAGAACCTTGTGAACTACCGCTACTGCGGTCGCTGTGGCCGCTGCTGTCGCTGTGGCTGCTGCTGTCACTGTGGCTGCTGCTGTCACTGTGGCTGCTGCTGTCACTGTGGCTGCTGCTGTCACTGTGGCTGCTGCTGTCGCTGTGGTTGCTGCTGTCGGTTCGACCGGTGCTGTCGCTGTGGCCGCTGCTGTCCTTGTTGCTGCGTCTCTGTCGCTATTTTGCTGCGTCGCTGTCGCTGTCGCCGCTGCTTTAGTTTCTATTCCTGCTGCTGTTGCTGCCGTTTCTTCTGCTAATACTGGTATTCCTTCTTGTACTTTCGCTCTGTCCCGGCTGCTGTTGCTGATATTTTTACCCCTATTCCTGCTGCTGTTGCTGGTATTCCTGCTGATGCTGCTGCTAAATCTGCTGCTGTTGCCGCGACTCCTACTGTGTTGTTGCCGCCATTCCTGCCGCTACTCCTGCTACTGTGCTGCTGTTGCCGTCCTTCCTGCTGCTGCTGCTGCGTTGTTGTTCGTTGAACAGGCAGAAGTACGGGGACAAATTTATTTTTGTGGCAGTGGATCGCTGCGAGCGACTGGCAGGTCTGCTTCTCAAAGTGCGGGCGTTCGAGAAATTCTTGGAGACGTACTCCTATGCAAAGGTGCGTTTTCTTCTACTGCCGGAGCAGACTTCTCCGATTCTTTTCCCTGCCGGCGTAGGTAATTATCTCTCGAAGAATGGAGACGCAGTCTCTACAACAGATGAGGCGACGTTTTTGTTCCACTAGAAGGGGCTGCAGTTCTCTGCCGATGACCGGCACGGACGCTTCTGCTGCTGGTGCTGCCGAGATCACTGCTGCACCACACGTTTCGTGGAGAAGTTATGGGGGGGTTTTTCACGTGTCATCGGCGCAGGTGGTGGGTGTACGTCCGGGTGGGAGAGAGACAGACTTTGCATGCGTACGTGAGTATATATTATATATATATAGGTTCAGTGTATTCAGGGGAATTGTCGACCCTGCTGTTGGACGCTGCTGTTGGGCGCTGCTGTTGTGCGTGAAAGAGTTTTTTGACTTGTCGTGCGCGTAGGGCTTAAGTTGTTGCACACACGTCGTCTGCTGCTTCTTGGTCTGCATACGGTGGGGAGTACGTACACCCCGTGCCGCGGTTGGACGTGGCATGTTTTCTTCCTGTGGCTGGGCCTGTGTGGTGTGGATACACGCCGTTGCTTGCTGGTGCTGTTGATGGGTGTGTGGGGGGTGTACGTTTGCAGACTGCTGTGCAAGGGAAGGGGGCAGTGTGGGGTGTACGTACACTGGCTGCCGGTGCTGGTGGGTGTGTGTGGGGTGTACCCGTACCTGGGCTGCTGTGCTGGTGGTGTGTGTGGGGTGTAGCCGTACCTGGGCTGCTGTGCTGGTGATGTGTGTGGGGTGTACGTAAACCGGCTGCCGGTGCGGATGGGGATGTGTGGGGTGGTGTACGCGGCATGGCTGCTGGTACGGTCGGGCGTGTGTAGCCGGTGTACATACACCGGGTGATGCTGCGTGTCTGTGCGGGTCGCGTCCACTCCAGGGGAGAGTTGTGTTGATACAGTACGCGTACCCCACGCTGAACTACTTCGACGATGGAGAGGAAATGCGTGCGGAGCTGGAGGAATTAGTCGACGGGGTAAACAAGCGCTTTGCGACCAAGTCAGACGAGCAGCAGGACTCCACGGCGGCAGATGCAGGAGCAGCAGGTATGGGGAATATGCAACTGCAAGCAAAAGCGTGTTTATATGTGAAGTAGAAAACGCGTCGTTTTTCTTTTCTCTCTCTCTCTGTCTCTCACCTCCTCTGTCTCTGCATGTGCATGTGCGTGCGTATGCGCCTGGGGCTGCTCTGCCGACTCTGAAGTACCTGCAGCGGCGCAGCGATTGCCGCGGCGACACGGTGCAACAACAGCAGCAGCAGCAGCACGGCTGCGGCAACGACAGCGACACCAACGGCAGCAGCGACAACAGCAGGAACAACAGCAACAGCCACGGTACAGCAACAGCAGCAGCACAGCAGCAGCACAGCAGCAGCAGCAGCGCAACAGCAGCACAGCAGCAGCAGCAGCGCAACAGCAGCACAGCAGCAGCAGACAGCGGCAGCCGCAGACAGTAGCAACAAAGCTGCGACAGGACAGCAGCATCACACGCAGCAAAAGGCGCAGGAGCACCCCTGCTGGGGGCCGTTTTCTTGTGCGTTGTCGTCGCTGAGCGAGTAATTCGTTTTTTCTTCTGCTGGAGGACTTTTCCTCTCTTTTCCTTCTCAACAAACATGCGCACAGTATTTCTTGTGGTCGTCGCGAGAGTTTCTCATATCCAAGTTTTCTTTCCTGTCTGTGGTGCTTGCCGCACGCTTGCTGTGCTGCAAGCGTATGTCTGTCCCTTCTCCGTGTTGGTCTTCTGCTTTGCTTTGTCTCCCTTTTTGCTGCGTCATCCCTTCCCAGTCTTCTTCTCTTCGTTTCTCTTCATCCCTGTCCTCTCTATGTCTCTCTCTCTGATGTCCGTAGAAACGTATGCACGGGGCTGACTGCAGAGTGGAGCAGAAGCCAGTCTTTCTCCCGGGGTCCTTTTGCTGTCTGTCTCTCTGTTTTATATCTCCCTCTCCGTGTCTCTTTCTTCGCGACGTCTGTGCATATACGTCTCCTCACTACTGTGGAGATTCATCTCTATATAAATATCGCTCTCATGCATGCGCACTTCCGCCTCTTTTTTGTGTTCTCCGTCTGTTGGCCGCCAAGTTGTGTGTGGTGTGGGTGTCCCGATGTTGTGGTGTGTGCTCGCGTTTCATTTCTGTCTGTCTCTTTGGCTCTCTGTATATTTGCTGCCTTCGATTCTCCCCTCTGGCGGTTGATCTCCGTGGCCTTGCTGCAGACACCTTTTTCTTGTTGGCTTCGTGGCTGCTTCGCCGTCTCCGTCCCTTCCCGTCTCTGTGTCTCCGCGTCCCTGTGTGATCTGCGTCTCGGTGTGTCTCCTTCCCTCTGTGTCTCTCTTGTGCGGGTCTCACCGTTTTCTCCTGTCTCTGTCTCCTGCGGATACAAACTTGCTTCTTGGACTCCTCCTCTTCCGGCTTTGTCTCTCTGTGTGTCTCCTTCTCTCGGGTTCGAAGCTGCTCCTCCGTTTCCGTGCTGCGCGCTTGTCTCTCTGTCTCTGGCTGTCTCCCCGTTTCTTCGCCCGGGAGACAGCCAGCCGTGCATGCGACAGGTGGCTCTCTGACCTTTTCTTCCGCAGAGACGACGTCTTTCAACCATATAGATCTACGTGTTCAACCCGTGGGATGGGAAGAAAAGTGCGCAGTGTTCCTGGCGGGCGACTGCTTCCTCGACACTTCCATCCGCGATGGGCTCAACTTGAACCCGTTCGAATTTATCTGCTGCCACAAGGACCACGTCGCTGGCGTGATCCTCTCTGAGTTCACCGGCTGCAGCAGAGCCCTTGCCTCTGCAATACGCGTCAACCCGTGGAAGGTACGTTCCTCCCCTACTTGCGCCGCTCCTCCACCCGTTGCTGGTGTCTGCCTCTCCTTTTACTGGGCGCTGCAACTGCCCTTTTTGCTGCCTGCGCGGCTCCCACTTCTGTGGCGTCTCTGCTTCCTTTGTCGCAGCAGCAGCGCTTCTGGTTCTCTCTTGCTGCTGTCGGATGTGTTGCTGCTGCTATACCTACTGCCGCTCCACTGCTGGAAGCGTGCTTGCTGCGTCTGTTGCTGCTCTGTGCGTTATGGGTGCCTGGGCAGACTAATGCGTAGATCGGCCGCTCCTTTTCCTGGTTCTTGCTCTCCACACCAACTGACTCCTCCGATGCAAACGAGTGTATACTTATACACATACGTAAATATAAAAACACATGTGTATGTATATAGGAGTATTTGCATACATATATATATATATATGTGTACGTGTAGAAGTACGCGTGTCAGTTTGTCGCGTTCTCGCAGCGCACATGCTGTCTGCAGACAGTCTCGACAGAGGTGTCCCAGCCTGTGGGACGGGGGGGAGAAATGCACTTTTTCTTATTTGTATTTCTCTCTCCTTCTCCATGGGCCTCCTGTGAATTCTCCGAGGTAGCAGAGATGACTGTTATACGTCGTACAGCAGTGACTTCCCAATTTAATCGATGGCAACGCAGCACCTACGAGTCGCAGGCTGTCCGTCCGCGTCGCCGCTGCTTCACCTGTCACTGTGGCTGCTGCTCGAACTGCCGTTCCTGGATCTGTTGTTGCTGTCATCGGCGTGCAGTCTTTTGGGGTGCTGCTTCTGTAGTCGGGACTGCTGTTGGTGGAGCGTGTTCTGCTGCTCTTCTGGCACCGTCTGGCGAAGCGCGCTGCTGCCGACGTCTCACTGCTGTGATCGCTTCTGGAGCCCCCGAGCAGCTGTCGTAGTTCGGCTGCTGCCGCAGGTGCTGCCGCTAGAGTGGCTGTTGCAGCGGACATGGCTGCTGTAACTGCTACCGCTCTACATTTATATATATATATATATATGTCTATATGTATAGGTTTTCTGAGAGACACGTAGACAGAGGCCTGCAGGCGGCCGCGCGCCCCCGCGGTGGTTTGAGGGGAAGGCGCGTTCGTAGCTGCTGGTCCTTCCGCTTGTGCACTGCTGCTGCTGTTGCTACTTAGAGAGGAGCCTTGTAGAAAAGCAGGGAAAAGATGACGACAACGAAGGACTCGAAGAGAAAAAGACGTCGCCGCACACACTGACATTTTAGGTGTACCTACGCCAGAGATAAAAAAGGACAGAAGTTGCTCTTTCTATCTCTCCCGACTTCTTAGAGCGACGAGTGGCTGCTGACAGGGGCGGTGGCGTCGGTGTCGCCTTTTAGAAAAGCCCGCTGGGGTGTACGTACACCTTAGAAGAAAGACGAAGTAGTGCGCCAGCTGAGAAGGAGACAGGCGTCGGCGTCCGCTTTATAAGAAGCACGCTGCGGTGTACGTACACCGCAAAAGAAAGACGAAGTAGTGCACCAGTTTTTGGTGCTGGGACGGGAGGTGCCCTCGCTTGAGGAGGATGCATTGTTGAAGAGTCCGTTGCCGTGGCCAGGTGCATGAGGACCCTCTTCTTCGTCGTTCTCCGCCTCTTCTTTTGTTCGTTTTCTCTGCCCGGCTATTCTTCGGTCTCCTCTTCCTGATGGCCGCCGTGTAGAGATGGGACCCGCGCCTCCGTCACTCTCCTTCATGTGCTACATTTCTCGCTTCCTGCTTTCCCAGCAGTTGCTGCGTCTACTCGGTACTTTCTCGTCTCTCGCAGCTCTCTCCCGCTTTTTGTCCCGTTTCTTTTCGTACGCATCTCTTTCTTTTCCCCTCGTCGTCGTCCGTGACTCGCAGACGTTTCTCTGTTGCCCCGCCTCGAGCCGCCTTCCGTTTTTGTTCCCGTTTCTACGTTTTCTTCCTCTTTCCTCCTTCTCCAGCTGCTCGTGCACCTCTCCTTTTCCACTTCCATTGGTTATCCCCCTCGTTTCTTTTTTTTCTCATCCGTCCGTATCTTCTCCCCCGTTCCCTCCACCACCCCCGCGCCGCCTTCTCTTCGTTTCCTGCTTGCTGCTTTCCCACCTGTTCTGCGTCTCCCCCTGTGTGTGTCTGTGTGTGCTGCTGCTTCCCGTCTCACACCGCCGTCTCCCTGTCGCCGTCTCCACACCGCCGTCTCCCTGTCGCCGTCTCCACACCGCCGTCTCCGTCTGGGGTGTGTCTTCCTCTGCGTCGTGGCGTTTTCTCCCCGTGTCTCGGAGTACGGCGTCGTCTTGGCTCGGCCTCCTCCGGTCGCGGTGTCTCGTCCCTGCCGCGCGCGTGCCTCTGGCCCTCTTGCGCGCGTCTCATCTCGCGGCCGCCGCAGGTCGAAGGCGTGGCAGACGCGATGGACCGCGTTATCAATCTTCCGATCGAGGAGCAGCGCGACCGCTTCCTGAGGGACCAGGAGTACTTGTCCCGCAACAGTACCCAGCGCTGGGCCGAGGAGAATGTTCGCGACTTACGCAGGGCGAGGAAGCCGGACGACTTTGTCTACGTCTCTTGGGGACTGGGCAACACGTTCCGCGTTCTTGGCATGGATTCAAATTTCAGGTGGGGCGGGAAGAAAGAAGGGAACAACTGCCTTTTCCACCCTGGGGAAAAGTCCTCCTTTTCTCCGTCTGTGACGCGCATGCAAAGTGCAGCAGTTCATCCACACAGAGACAGAGCGAAGAAGTAGAAGAAATCGAACCGCCCGTGTCTCTCCTGAGCGTGTCCCCTCCTCGTCCTCCTCCTACGTCCGTGACTCACCGTCTTTCTGCGCCTCCTCGACGACAAAAACGAGGGCGACGGAGAAACAAATGGAATATCTGTGGTTGTAGTAGTAGTATATTACGATAAATTCTCTTCCTCCTTTTCCGTTTCCTTCTACGAGGAGCAGTACGTGCCGGCTCTTCTCAGTGTCCCCCTCGTTCAGTCGGACGCTGGCCCGCAACAAACTTCGACGAACGCTCTACAGCACCCGGAAGGCTCACACACACACCCACACGTACACGCTTAAATACATACACGTATACGTACACATACACAGGCACACATACATACACATAGATAAGTAGATACATAGATACATACAGACATAGATACATGCCCACGCACATACGTACGTACATACAAACGTACGTACATATACACGCACATACGTACATATATACATACGTACATACATCCACACAAACGTACATAAATACATACACACAGAGATATGTAGATACACCGATACATGCAGGCATCCATGCATGGAACACGCACATACGTACATACATACACACAAACGTACATACATAACACGCGTAGGTACGTAGAGACATAGATAGGTACATACAACATACATACATACATACACATGCACATACATACATACATACATGCATACATACATATATACGTACATGTGTAACACGCGTAGGTACGTAGAGACATAGATAGGTACATACAGACATACATACATACACAAGCCCATACACATGCACATACATACATACATACATGCATACATACATACATATATATGTATGTATACGCATACGTACACACACACGCGCACACACGTCCATCCATCGGTCCATAATATGTACATACGTACAAACATACGCACACACAAACGTGCGCGGGCGTATGAGAAGCGGACTGCTACCTCAGGAGGTCGACAACTCTTTACGTCGATACAAATCTGCGTCCTTTTTTGCCTGCGCTTTACCTGGTGTCCCCCTACCATGCGCGTATCCCCATGTATATATATATATATATTTGTGTAGGCATTTATATATATATATGTATATGTATAGGTGTGTGTGGCCAATATAGGTGTGTGTGGTTCATATAGGTGCACGTGTGTCCCATTTCTCTCGCTGTGTCTCCGTGTCTCTTGGCAGAATTGTATTACGCACGTCTCTCTCTCTATACGTCTGTCTGTGTGTATCTGCTTATGCATGTGTCGGCGATTTTGTGTGAGAAGCATATGCGTGTGTGTACCCCTGCAGGTCTTTGTTGCCGCACGCCTCTTCTTGTATGTGTGTGGATATGACGTCTGGTCTGGTTTCCTCTTCTGGGCTGCTTCTACTAACAGACGTCCTGCCCGAGCAGCGCATGTGCGGCCCCCGTCATTTTCTGTGCGTCTTCCTCTTCTTCCGCTTCCTCTGCTCCTCTGCAGCGCCACGGCTGCGAGTGACTCTGCGTCTGCTTCTTGCTGGCCTGCCGCTCTCCTCTCTTTTCTGCTGCTCGTGTTTCTTCCTCCTGCTGCTGCTGCCCGCTGCCGCGTTGCTGCGGCTTCTGATGAGCTGCTGCTGCTGCTGTCGCAGTTTCTGCGCTTCTTCGGAAGCTGCGTCCCCGCTCTCTTTCTTCTCCCCCCTTTTGTCGCTTCTTCTTCTTCTTCATTTTCGCCCGTTCTTCGTTCACCTCCTCTCCGCTTTCGTCCTTTTGATCTTCCTGCGTCGTTCCCTCTTCAGACGCATTTGCTGTTGCCGCATCTCCTCGCACTCCCCCGCTGCTGCTTTGCGTTCCTCTTCTCCTTCTTCTTCCACGTCCTCACTTTTCTTCCCTTCGTGTTCTTCTGCGGTTCCTTCTGTCTCTCTGGAACTTCCACATTCTCTTCTGCACTCCCCTTCTTCCCTTCTTATCTTCTTCGTCTTCGTTGCCGCTTCTCTCGTCCTCCTCGGGACCCTTCTGCGTGTACGCGTCTCTCTCTTCGTCCTCCTCGTTGCCTGCGTGCTGCTGCTGACCAGGTTCCTCGAGACGAACGTGGTGCTCCAGGCGTATCGGACTTCCCGCCATCGGGCGTTTTTCTTCGACTGCGAGGGAACGCTGGCGCCCGACCGACGGCGCATCCCGTTTGTTTCTGGCGGAGGAAATTTGTTTGCTCAAGGCAGGCCGCCCTCTGCTCAAGTGAAAGCATGTCTGCATGCGCTACTCAACGACCAAAAAAATACCGTCGTTATTCTCTCCGGCAGAGATAGACATCTCCTGGAAGAGTGGTTCTCCTCCCTCAAGGGCATCGGCCTTTGTGCCGAACATGGTAAAGACAAAATACCCCGCTTTCTCTACTCCTTCGCAGCCGTTTCTTTCTCTCCCTATATGATTACATGCATAGCCTTCCTTCTCTCTCTCTCTCCAATGTGTGCACGTCTGCTTTTCCTCGCGATCACTCCTTTCTCTGTATATAAATATATACATACTCCTCTCTCCCTGCATATATATATATACATACAGCTGCCTTTCCTGCCGTGCGTACCCTTCTTTCCCTCTCCCTATATATATATATATATATATATATGCGTCTGCGTTTCCCGATAGCCATTCACGTCTTTCGGTTTGTATATGAATACAAATATACCCCTCACTTTTCTCTCCATATACGTATATATGTCTGCCTTCCTTCCACCGCGACCACTTCTTTCTCTTTGTATATAAATGTATGTATACTCCTCTCTCCCACCATATACGTATATATGTGCGTGTAATACATGTGCCTCTCCTCCATTGCGGTCACTTCGTTCTCTTACCATATAAGTAAATAAATGTGTACTCCCTTCTGTCTCTCTCTGTCTACATGTATGGATAGGTGCCTGCTGGCTTATATGTGTACGTAGGTTTTTTTGTAGGGACGCACTTCTGGATGGGTATACTGAGACACACACTTTCACTTTCTCGCCTTCTCTTTCTTTCTGTCTTTCTTCTCCTCCTTGTCCCCTTCCGATTCTCTCGTCCATTTCCTCGCTTCCTTTCTTTTGCCTTCTCGGGTTGTCCCTTTCTTCTTTATCCCTTACCTCTTCGCCGTAGGCTGCTTCGGGCGCAGCAGCGTCGGCGTCGGCACCGCCTCCCTGGCGAGCCAACGCGCGCAGTACACGAATGCATGCGTCCCTCCGCGTTTTGGGGGGTTTGTGTGCCCGTCTATCTCTCTGTGGGCAAGGTATATCTGTACGTGTGTGTCTGTCAGTCCACTCCACCAGGGGTGTGTATATAAATCTATGTGCATAAAGCTCTAATAGACAGGCATACGTCCACATACATATATATATATACATGGGTGTAGAGGGAGAGAGGAGTCTCCACATATATATATATAGGAGTAGAAGGGGCAGTAGTAATAGACAGGCAGTCCATACATATATATAGAGAGAGAGACAGAGAGGAGTGTATATGTATGTACATGTATACATATCCATATACGTATATGTGTGTAGTGCGCAAAGACGTCAGTTGGGGGTTGTGTGGCATGCAGCCCCATGGAGTCCACACAGACAGACGGAGAGACACAGAGACGGAAATAGAGGGAGGAGAAGAGGTGCTTCAGGTTGATAATCTGCGGGCGACTACGCCGAATGTGTTAGTCGTGCGTTTCTCTGGAGAGAGGCAAGCCAGGAGCTCAGATTCAAAAAGGGAAGAAAGTTGCTTGGTAGATTTTCTGCCAGACACACACACACACAAGTACGCATCCCTGGCGCATGTTCGCACCTATATCGTTCAAAACCTCTCTCTATATATATACATATACATATATATATATATGTATTTCTCTCTGTCTCTGTATATATATATATGTATGTGCAGTGAAAGAGAGACACGTATATTCATACAGGCGTATCTAATGTAGGTAGGTCCGCAGGTTTGTTTCCCACTACCTACACATCTACACATACGTATGTCTATATGTGTGTGTGTGTATGAATATATTTGTCGAGAGATGTATATACGTAACGCACACATCTACATCTGTGTCTTCCTCTCTGTATATATATATATATATATGTAGACAGGCATACACGTAATATGCATATCCGTATTTTAATGTATTTACATTCGCTTTAGCTCTCTCTATACGTAGATGCACATATAACTATATACCCACAGTACACACATCCATATCCTTATGTATGCATATGTGTGTATGTACAGGTATACACGTAGTCTGCAAAAGTGCACGAGTATATACGTAGGACGCATGGAGACTTATACGTTCTTACCGTAAACGTATATATTGATTCATGTGTCTCTCTGTCTATGTATATATATATATATATACGTATATATTTGTTGATATGCATACATATGCGTGTACGTATATATATATATATATATGTGTATGTGTATTTGTTGATATGCATGTAGGTGTGTATGTATATATATATATATATTTGTGTATATCTGTTTGTTGATATACACGGTAGATGTGTATGTGTGTATATATATATGTACATGTATATTGGTTGATATGCATATAGATGTATGTATACATATATATATATAGGTTTATGTGTGTTTGTTGATACACATATAGATGTGGATGGGTATACATATATGTAAGTGTTTGTGTGTATTTGTCGATACGCTTGTATACGTGTGCGTACATATGTATATATAGATATATGTATACTCACACGTATATATATATTTGTTGATATGCGTAGAGATGTTTGGGTCTGCTTGTTGTGGGTGCGTTTTCGTTTCCGTCCGAGGGAGGAACCGCTTAAGTTTCGTTTCTCTGACAGGGAGTGGGGAGGTTCCGACGGACGGAGTCACTTTCTTCTTTTTCTTCGTATTTGCTTCTGAGAAGCTTCTTCGTCTCTTTTCGTCTACTCGGCTGTCCTTTTCATCGACGGCGGGCGCAGGCTTCTACTTCCGCGTTTACCCCATCACGGGAGACCAGTGGCAGTGCATGTCTCGGCAACGGGACTTCACGTGGAAGCAGGTTGCGCTGGAGCTAATGCTGCAGTACGTGAAGAGGACGCAGGGCTCCTTCATCGAGAATAAAGTAAGCCCAGTAGTCGAGGACGCAGGGGGCTCGTTTGTGAAAGTAGGGGGAAAGTCCACCTGAGCTCGTCCGTGAGGCGGAAGTGAGCCTGCTTCTATGTGTGTGACTTGCAGCAATTCACCGGAGCGCAGGAAACACGTGCATGCCTTTAGTAGGGAAGCAGCCGCTGCAGGTGCAGCAGGCAGATGCACGTGTGCCCCGCAGCAGGGGAGAAGCCGCAGCAGTTGGTGCATGCGTGCCGGCTTTTTTCTCCTGCGTTTCTCTGTGTTGCCTCTCCGCGCCACGTACGTGCGATTTTCGACGATGGAGAGTAGGCGTTTCTCGGAAGACAGCCGTCCTCTGCAGTCCGTTCTCCGCGTTCGCAGTGGGCAGGGGAGGGGGGGAAGGGGAAGTATCGCAGCAGCGTCGGTTGCTTGTGAACGAGACGCGCTTCCTGGGGGCGTATCTTCTCACGGTGAGAGAGGAGATGCTGCAGGAGGGTGCGCAAGTGAACGAGTCAACTTTTGATGTTTCAGAATTGAAAAACTTCCCTTCTTGGACCTCCTCTTCGGGGGGGGGCCAAGCGGCGTGGCCTTGATAGCGCTCCCTCGCCTCTGTCTCTGCCGCGTGCTGCTGCAGTGTCTGCGGGGGAGACTCTTTCTCTGCTGTGCTTCCCCAGGAAAGAGATCGAACCTCCCGCCCGTTGTCCTTGTAATGTAGTGCCTCTGGTAGAGCCACCACGACGTGGTGGCTCACCTACCCGCGGTATCCGAATCTTTCTTCCTTCTTCACGATATGTGTGTATACGTGTATATATGTACATATATGTATATACATCTGTGTGTGTATATATTCATGTATTTGTATGTGGTTGTATATTTATAGGTATGCATCCATACATGTACATAAGCCACATCCACACCTACATATATATATATATATATGTTTGTATATGTTGAATATAGTCGTATCTATGTGTAGGTGTATGTATTCTACTACTACCATCTACTACTGCAGTCTGTGTATGCTCACAGACTGAGAAACACACGAACGCTAAAGAAGGAGGCGAGGAGAAGAAGCTATCAAGAAAGGAATACGTGTTATCGATCATCTATATATAAGTATACATAGATTTGTTCTCCTTGACAGCTTCCATATACAACTTTCTATACGATACCACGTTTCTGTAGTATAAGGGCGTATATATACATTTATATCTAAATATATTTCAGTGTAGGAGTGTGTATATGTAAATTTATGTATATATGTGACGTTTTGCTTTGACTATGAAGAGGGGTAGCTCTGCATCGGTGTACGTATTTGTGACTTCGCACCCACGGATGTATAAATAGATATCTACTTGTCTTTTTCACCACTTGCTGCTGCTCCTGCTGTTTCAGTTTCTGCTGTTGCTGCTGTCCCAGTTGCTGTTGCTGCTGCTTCTGCTTCATTTGTTGCTGCTGCCGCTGTCCCAGTTGCTATTGCTGTTGCTTCTTTTTCGTTTGCTGCTGATACTGCTTCTTTTTTTTCATTTGTTGGTGCTGCTGTTGTTTGGTTCGCTGCTACTTCTGCAGGGGAGTGCGTTGGTGTTTCAATACCGAGACGCCGATCCCGACTTCGGGAGCATGCAGGCGAAGGATTTGTCGAATTACCTGAGGTAAGAAGAGACCTCGAAGAGATCGTTTTTCCCTTTTTAGAAGGAAAGTTACTTGTCAAGCAACACTTTCTATCAAAGGACGCAAAGTCTTCTCCAGGGATTCTTCATCCTCCATTGTTTTGTGTCTCCCCGGCAAAAACGCAGCTGCGAGCCATGCGGTCGTAGCACACAGAGACCTCCGGGTTTCAGCGCTGCTGCGACGTCTCGGCTGACTTCCCTCCTCGTGTTGCTGCTGCTGCCGCTGCTTCGAAGTGTTTCTTGAGCATATCTCCTCTCCTGTTCTCCCAGTGGAGATGGTCTTCTTCGTCTTTTTCTCCGTCTCCTTCTTCTTTTTCTATCCCATCTGCTTCCGTTTCTTCATCCTCGTCTCCGACCTGCTCTTGCCATTCGTCGTCCACCTCCTCGTTGTCCTCTCTTCGCTCTCCCCTCCTACACCAACACTTCCGTTTCTCAGCAAGACGTCTGCCTCTCTGTTGCTCCCCACGCACGAGCAGTTGTCTCAGTGTTCTGCGAGAAGCAGACAGCTTTCCTTTCATTTATCTCTGTCCATGGCCCTCCGTCTCTCTCTCTGTGTCCCCGTCTCTCCCTCTGTGTCTCCATATCTCTGTGTGTCTCCGTCTCCCCCTCTGTGTCTCCGTCTCTCTCCATGTCTCCGGCTCTCTCTGTGTGTCTCCATATCTCCCTGTGTGTGTCTCTCTCTCTGTCCCCGTCTCCCTCTCTGTGTCCCCGTCTCTCTCTTTGTGTCTCCGTCTCTCTCTTTGTGTGTCTCCGTCTCCCTCTCTGTGTCTCCATATCTCTCTGTGTGTCCCCATATCTCTCTGTGTGTGTCTCCGTCTCTCCCTCTGTGTCTCCGTGTCTCTGTATGTCTCCTTGTATTTGCCCCCCTTCTCTTCCCCGTCTCCCGTCTCCCGTCCCACACGCATTTGTCTTCTTGGTCCAGTTAACCCCCCCCCCTTTCCCCGCAGCTACTTTTCTTCTGTGTGTGTCTCTCTCTTTTCCTGTCGCCCTCTTGTGTGCATGCGTTCGTCAAAATTTTTCGTTCCTGCCCCCTTGCAGCATCAAAAACAGATGCATCAGCAAACAGGTGCGCGTGCGCGAGACACGAAGAGAAAGAGAGGAACCCGAAAAAGAACGAAGGAAGAGAAGAACAGAAAAAATATGCTAGAAAACGTGCGGGACGTGCGACTCGCCAACGCCGACGACCTCGGCGACCGGCTCGCATGGGTCTTCTCTTCTCGCGTTTCGTCTCTCGGTTTCTTCTCTCCTCTTCCTCGCTTTTCTGCGTGTGTCTGTTCTCCCTCGGTCTATTTGTATATGCTTTTTCTCTTTGTCCGCTACCTCTGTACCAGTGCCTGTCTGTCCTCGTCTTCCTGAATTCATCGATATTTCTTTTCCCTCTTCTTCCGCCTTTTACGTGTTTCTCTTTATTGTCTTGTTTCTCAGTGCTCCTCTCTTCCTCTGTGTCCGTTCTTGTTCCTCTTCGGCTCTCTCTGCTGGCGCGCCCGCGTATGCGCATGCGTACGTTTTCTCTTCTCTCTTCGCCGGCCTTCGTCCGTGGGCAAGATAGCAGGGGAAACCAGGCAGAAAGCAGCAGCAGAAACACAGCAGCAGCAGAAACACAGCAACAGCAGAAACACAGCAACAGCAGAAACACAGCAACAGCAGAAGCACAACGGCAGCAGAAATACAACAGCAGAAACGGGACAGCAACAACAACACGTAGTGGGGTGTGTCTCTTGAAGTTCATTTCCTCGTTAGATTTGCCTGCGTTGCGGTCTTCCTAGTCAAATTCTCTGCTGCTGCTTTGAGCACTTGCGCGTCGCCAGCCGCGTCTACACGGCAGTGCGCAGTCCCCTTGCTCCTGCTGCTGCTGCCGCACCTGCTGCTGCTGCTGCTCCTGCTGCTGTTGCTGCTGCCCGCGCTGCCGTTGCTGCTGCCCGTGCTGCTGTCGCTGCTGCCCATGCTGCTGTCGCTGCTGCCCGTGCTGCTGTTGCTGCTGCCCGTGCTGCTGTTGCTGCCCCGGCTCTGGCTCGCTGGTGCTGCGGCTACCCCAACACAGGCAGCAGCGAAAGTCCCCGCAGCAGTAGCAGAGACAGCGGGAGTTTTTTCTTTCTGAGTTGCTGCTCTGCACTTCGTCCGTTTCTTCCTTTGGTGAAGGGGCGAGTCGATGTGTTCTCTCTTTTCCTTTTCACTTCTCTTTTGTCTCTGCTGCTGCAGAGGGCTGCTCCTCGGATGCGCCTTTCGTGTGCGTGTGTGTCTGTAAGCGGCGCGTCGCTGTTGCCTCCGCCTCGCAGCTGATTTCTTCATCTTCTTCATCTCTCTGGGCGTTGCGCATTTTCCTTGTTCCTTTTTTCTCTTGTACAGCGAGTTGCTCTTCGGCTATCCGGTGTCTGTGATGAGCGGCAAGGGCTACGTAGAAGTAAAACTGCGAGGAGTTAATAAAGGACATGCAGTCGAAAAAGTGCTGCGCAAACTTTCGACGCTACACGGGGACGTTGATTTCGTTCTCTGTGTTGGCGATGACAGGTGAGAAGCGCTGGCCTCTGCGTTGTCTCTTCTCACTTTTGTCCTCCGCGCGACTGCCAGCCTGCCCTTTTTTTTGTTGCAGTGTCCTTTTGCTGGTGCTCCTGCAGAGCTTCGCGCGTATGCCTCCTCTGCCGGGGGAGGGCTGCGTCGACTCGTGCGCTCGCCACTGTGACTACTGCTGCTGCTGCTTCTTCTCTTACCGCTGCTGCTGCTGCCGCCACGTGGGTTTTGCTGCTGTGCTGCTACAGCAATCGCGGGTCTTCCTGCTGCCGTTGCTGCTGCAGCGGCAGGAACAGCAGCAGCAGCAGGGACAGCAGCAGGAGCGGGAATAGCGGAGCTGCTGCTGGTGGCAGAAACGGCGTCGTTCTGACCGCTGACGTCTCCGCATTGTTCGACTATTTCTGTTCCCCCTCTCATAGCTCAGCACATCTCCGCGCCCATGCAAACACTTCCTCGGTCGAGGGGCGGGCAGACAACGTGTAGCAGCAGCTGCAGATATGCGTGTAGATCTGTTACGTATTCGTATTCTTTGCTCGTCTCTGCCTGCAGCTGCTGTTTTCTTGCGACTGCTCTTCTCCTGCGACTGCTCTTCTCCGGTAACAGCCCTTCTCCTGCGGTCGCTGTTCTCTTGCGGCTGCTGTTCTCCTGCGACTGCTGCTTTTTTGTGGCTGCTGTTCTTCCGTTCTCCTGCGACTGCTGCTTTTCTGTGGCTGCTGTTCTTCCGTTCTCCTGCGACTGCTGATTTGCTCCGGCTGCTGTCCTCGTACTGCTGCTGTTCGGCTGGTGCTGCCGTTCGGCTGCTGCTGCTGTTCTGCATGTCTCTTTTTTTTGTCTGTCGGCAACCAGGAGCGACGAAGATATGTTCGCGGTGATCAACGCCATGAGCGAGGACGGGGATCAACTGTCTCTCCCGGAGGGCAGCGGCGCATGCAGCAGCGGGCTGTACAGACACCCGCAGTCGAAGGACAGGATCTGTCGGAGGTCGTCAGTCTCGGTATCATCGCTCTCGTTGTGCTGCTGCTCTTTTCTCTCTCCCGACAAAACAGAGACTTCCTAGTTATATTGAGCGCCCACTTCCCAGAACTGCCCTTATGACCTACACGTACAAGCGTCGTCTGAAGAAACACACACAGCCACGTCACATATATATATATATATACACACGTATACGTACGCGTATGCGTGGTATCTGTATGTATTAGGCACCTCTATAAACTAGCATTTACATATGTATACGTAGGTATATGCGTGATATGTGTGTGTATTACGCGCTTCTGTGAACTCGCACATATATATATATATATGTATGTGTACACATACGTAGGTGTGTGCGTGATATATGTATGTATTACGGGCTTCTATAAACTCGCGTATAAGGCAGCCACAACCCTCGCTACCCACCACATATATATATATATATATGTATGTGTGTATAGGGGAGAAGAGAGAAGAAAAGAGGCAGCCAGAACCGTCTACCGACCACTCTCATATAATCGTATATATATATGTATATATATATGTATGTGTGTCTAGTGGAGAAGAGAGAAAGAGAAAAGAAAAGAGGCAGCCACAACCCCCTACCCACCACACTCATATATATATATATACGTGTATATGTAGTGGCGAAGAGAGAAAGAGAGAAGAAAAGAGGCAAGCAGAACCGTCTACCGACCACTCTCATATATATATATATATATATGTATGTGTGTCTAGTGGAGAAGAAAGGAAGAGAGAAGAAAAGAGGCAGCCACAACCCTCTACCCAGCGCACTCGTGTATGTATATGTAGTGGAGCAGAGAAGAAAAGAGACATCCAGACAGAGAAAAGAGGCATCCGGGACCGTCCACCCACCTCATACATATATGTAGAGGACTGTCTTTTTGAGGTGTGTGTGGGGTGTCCGTTACCGGAGACAAGCCAGTACACACGGAGACACGCACGTGCTTCCACTGCGGATGCGCCGCTCGTCTCGATGACCGCGGTGTACGTGTGTGTGCGCGTCTGGAGTCTCTGTGTAAGTGCTGCAGACGTGGGAGCAGCGCGTGTGACTCTCCCGGCAGCAGCATTCCCGTGCGTCGGCGATGGCACGTGTTTGTTTTCCTTTGTCTGCAGTCGGACGAGGCTTCTTGGCAGCGGCAACTGCAGGCAGCACCGCACCGCGCTGAGAGCACGCCAAGCAAAAGCAGCCAGCCGCCTCAACAGAAACTGAAGAGCAGCGGCATGTTTTCTCTGCCCCTGCATCCGTCGTCTGCAAGTTCTCTTTCAGGCGGCCAGCTCGACGCTGCGGGGAGTCCAAATTCAAAAGTAGGAGATCGTCCCGGCTGCTGCTGCCTCTGCCTCCTCGCGCGTCTGCCCGCTTCTGGGCTCCTCCTGCTGCACCTCTCCCGACACACGGGACAGAGATACACGGAGAGACGCAACACAGAAGGAAACAGGGGGCCTGGCAGAGAGGGACGACAGAATACATAATGTGTCAACCTGCAGATCGTTGTTGAGCGAAAGTGGACGCGTATGTATATATATATATGTAGGCATCTGTTGGAGAGTGTAGGCGAAAGTAGTACGCATGCATATATGCATATATATACGTGTATGTGTGTACATAGCCCTTCTAGAGTGGAGGCCGAAGTTATTCGCGCGTATGTATATATATATATACAAATATATAGGTAGCTATTGAACACCGGCAGCGAGAGCTACACATTTATATATATATATATATATATGTATGCGTGTGTAAAGAGGGCCTTTGATTTGTAGGCGTAGCATGTTGATACATCTGTTCGTGTGGAAGGTGAGTCTGAACTTTCCTTGGTTTTGTGTAGGCGGTCGGCGTGCTGTGGTGGGCGCCCAGGTCTTCGGCGGGAGGAGAGAAAACGAAAGGCTGACATCTGCATTCCAAATCTCAAGAAACACGGACACACAGATAGATTTGCCCGCACTGCTGCTGTTGCATCTGCTGCGCTTGGCGCTGCTCCCGCTGCGGGTGCCGCTGCTCCTGCGCGATGCCCGTGCCCTGCGCCCCCTGTGATGCTGTCTGAGTTTCTCGTGCTGCGCGTGCTGCAGCTCTGGGGGCTGCGGTTCCTGCTGCTGCACTCCGCCGTACGACTCTCCGTGCTGCCACCACCTCTGCTTCGCTGGGTGCTCATCCCACGCCGCTGCTGCTGTTGCTGCACGCGTTCTGCTGCTGCTCTGTGCTGCTTACTTTCGTGGACCCTGCTGCTGCTGCTCCACTGCTACTGCTTCACTGCTGCTGCTCCAGTGCTCCTGCTCGACTGTTGCTCCTCCATCGCTGTTGCTCTACTACTGCTCTTCTGCTGCTCTTCTCCTGTTGCTCCACTCGTGCTGCTCCCCTGCTGCTGCTCCGCTGCTGCTGCTCCACTCGCGCTGTTCCCCTCGCGCTGCTCTGCTGCTACTGCTACACTGCTGCTGCTCCACTGGTGCAGCTCACTTGCTGCAGCTTCACTGCCGCTTTTCCACTGCTGCTGCTTTTCCGCTGCTTCGTTGTTTCGCTGATCTGCTGTTGGCTTTTGAGAATGGGTTTCACTGCTGCTGCGGCGGCTGGTTTATTCTGCGTGCAGAAAAAGAAGGTATCTCACTTCTTCACGTGCACCGTCGGCAAGAAGCCTTCTAATGCCAGGTGCGTGTCTCCGAGCGTCAAGGGGAGACACCTTTTACTTCGAGAGTGTCTCTGTTCATTTTTCTCAATTCTCGTGCTCGCGAGAAACTCCACTGACCATCCGACTTACTCAACACTCGAGCAGGGAAGCGTCTGTATCAAAAAACTCTCGCCAGCGTCGGCGATAGACGAGCTACCTGGTGGAGTCCATTCTTCTGCAGTGTACAGAGGCCTGTTGATGCGCGGCTTTAGCATATCGATAAGCCTAGACTAATGGAAGGTGTGGGGTGAGGGGGTGGGATGAAGAAGGGGGCCGGGGGAAGGAAGGGGAGAGACACACACACGCCGGAGGTTACCGGGTGCAGGGCTGGCTTGATAGTAGTTGTAAACTTCTTATAAAGTTCAAGGGGAAGGCTCGTCGAGCTTGAGACTGTCACAAGGTTCTTACGTAAACTGCAAAGGGCCGTTCTTAAGGCGGATCCCAGTTTGACTGGCGTGAAGCTTTTTATAGAAGAAATGCCCTTCCGGCTTGACTCTCATATATTCTTATATAAAGTACGAGGGACCTCGCTTCCAGCATGACTATGTGAGCGCGCGACGCGTGGGCGATTTTGCTGAAGCGGTTAACGAGTTTTTCTTCGGTTTCGTGTATTCAGCACCGCGCACTACTTTTCTGCCGCCGGAGTGATGTGTAGGGTTGCCGTGCCGTCCTTGGGCAGAGACAGAGAAAGAGAGAAGACGGCGCGTTCCGCAGTCGCTGCGGCAACAGCAACACGTGCGGCTGCTGCCCACAGGATGGCGACAGTGGCAGCAAGGGGAGCAACAGCAGCAGGCAGGCCGTGCAACGGCAGCAGCAACGACGCAGCAGAACCTGGAGAGCTACTATGCAGCAACCTTAGAGAAAGGTAGCGGTTGGTGGGAAGGAACCAGCAACAGACAGGACAGACGCAGCAGCAGTAGAGGAGAAAGAAATAGCGGTAGACTACGTATATACACACTCGAACAGATTCCATATGTATATGTATGTGACCAGGATGTGCATGTGTCAGCTTGTACGGTCAAATCCATCCACAGGGATGTGGGCACGAATTCGTGTATACAGAGACGTCCATTTGTTTGTCTCTACAGTGACGTACGTATTCTTCTCAATGTCTTTGTATACGTGCAGATGTATATACACACGTATATGCATATATATATATATGTACATATGTGCATACGTGCGCATATATATATACATATATATATATACATACGTGCACATATATGTATACATATATACATGAATTCGGTCTGCGTAGGATCCGTCTGCAGTTTTGTTGAGAGGTGGGACAGTCTTAGTTAATGAGGACGTAGGAGCTTCTGCTAGGCTGCTCCTGTCTTTTTCTCCGCAGGTATTACCTCAATGACACAGACGACGTGTCGGATCTTCTAGAAGTCCTCCGTCAGTGCGCAGAGAAGGTGAGCCACACGTCCTGTTGTCGTGCAAGTTCTTCTGCGTCCTCTGCATTTGTCAGACGTCTTCTGGCGCCGAACGTTGGCTGTTCGCAGGTTCCTTCTTCCTTTTTTACTGCGCGAGGGTCTCCTCTAGGCGCACCCTCGCCTGCGGCACAGGCGAGAGATGCAGACCGTCAACGCTAGGCTTGCACGGCTCTCACAGAAGAGCAGTCAGTTGTGGATTGCAACCGGTTTGCATGCATATATATATAGTATGTCTGTGTGAATACGTAGATGTATACGTGCTGGTGTGTGTGTGTGTGTGTGTGTCTTGCTCTCTGTCTGTTCCTCGTCCTCTGTCTCTCCTTCTCTCCCTCTTCTCTCCCATCCACTTTCCCTTCCTTTCGTTTTTTTTGGTGTCTTACCCTTTTTCGCCTGCTTTCTCACTTCCCCTCTTTCTGTTTCAGTCGCTTTTTCTGTAATATAGACGCTACATGTATGCACCTGCATATTGAAACTCTCTCTCTCTTTGCGTCCTCCTATAGAGTCACTTGCGTCATTCAACACGGCATTTCTGGGTACTTGGCGGAGGGGGGTCGTCACTTCAACGAAAAAGTAGCAGGGGACGGCTGTCGACGCTGCCTCTTTGCCCGCGACAGAAAAAGAGAGAGAGCGAAAGTGAGGAGACAGGGGAAAGAGGGGGAGAAGAGAGACCGAGAAGGGACGAAAGAGGGAGAATGGGTGAGAGACCGAGAGAAAACGGAAGGAAGAGAAAGTGGGTGGAGGAGAGAGGAGAGGGAGAGAACGAGACGTAGAGAGCGAGGAACGATACAGACAGACAGAGACACACACACAGAGACGCCAGTACGTAGACGTCTCTCAGCAGGACGGCTGTTGACGCTGCCTCTCTGCTTGATCACCCTGCTTACGTTGCACGTACATATACATATATGTGTACATATATTCTCTCCTGTGTATACATACGTGCTTATACAGTTACGTGGCGATGAATTTATATATATATATATATGTATGTCGGTTTGAACACGATTCTTTCAGTGCACACGCATGTGTACTTTGTTATATGTACTTGTTTGGACATCGCGTAAATTAACTAGCGTATTATGTGTCTGTGACATTTGTCTCGCTCACCTTGATTAACACCAACGTCGACTGTCCACCTCTAGGAAAGACCCACTTTTCTGTGCTGCGTTCGTTCGCGTCGCTGTCGTGACTGCTGCTCCGCACACTACCACCACACGACGATCCCGCTCTGCAGTTTCGTTGCTGTCAACTATGCATATTTGCGAACGCATATCTTCGGACTGCCCTGCTGTAAAAAAGTCGCAGTACTACGTTGTGCAACAGAATTGCCTCGAGCGCCTGCTGCAGCAGGACGAGTATCGGCTCGCGTCGATAGGTGCGCGAACACACCTATATGCAGGGAGAGACAGACAACCACGTATAAATATGTGTCTGGGTAGAGGGGTGTAATATATATACATATACATGTGGAAGGAGTAAATGTGCGTATGTATATATCTAGGGCGAAGTGTGGATCGTTTCCGCCGCCCGACATTCACGTGTGCTGGATTCTGCGGGGTGCGCCAGTGGTTTATATTGCAAGCACCTGCGTGTGAAGCGTAGGAGTTGTGTATAGAGGATTCTCCGGGAGTAGGCGCGTAGGTTCTCCGGCAGTGGACAACTGAGCACTGGCTACCTTAACTGTTACTGCACTTTCTTTTGTCTCTGTCTCGCTGCGTCGGTCCCGCCGCGTGAGGAAGCGGATTTTAAAAAATATGTTGAAGTGCGTTGGTTTCTGCATCGCGTCTTTGTGTAGGATTCGCAGCAGCTGTACACCTCCAAGGAGTCTGGGGCAGCTCCTGCTGTAGCAGCGGCCGCTGCTGCGGGGTCTATGGCTGGCAACGTGGCCGTGCAGTTGCGGAAAGGCAGCGAAGGGGCTGGCACCCTCGCAGGGCTGTGGATGCGTTCGGCGCTGGGAAATGCTGCTGCAGCCGTAGCGGCAGGAGGGAGGAGGGCGGCGGCAGCAGCGGGGAAGGCGGGAGGCGAGGACGGGCTGGCGGGAGGCTCGCGACGCGGGCAGGAATCCAGAGATGGCGTAGCACCTTCTTAGTCTTCTCAAAAGCTGGTCACATGGGGTATGTGTGTGTGTGTGTGTGTATCCATTCGCGGACAACAGTGGTGCATATGCGTATATATACATATATATATGTATGTGGTACTGGAGTTATTAGAGAGACGGAACGGCCGGCCGTGCACCGTGCCGTCAGGCGAGTTTTTCAGTTTTGAGGTTAGGGAATTGATACTCTGCAGCTAGGTACTGAGGAGGCACCTTGCTGTTTTTTTTGTTTATCCTCAAAGTGTTTCACTTTAAAAAAGGCGCTTTTGGCTCTTAGCGAATCTGAGGGCGCTTGTACACTGCTACACAGGAGATCACTCGCACATGTGTCTGTGTGTGTTGTGTCCATACACTCGTGTGTGGACTTGTATGTGCATATACTTAGCCGCACGCGTAAACGTGCACGCATGTGGGTGTGAAAAGTGGGGGAGTGACAAGCAAGAGTCGAAGCAACTCAGTGGCCAGTTGGACATGACAATGACAAGATGAAGAAGCAGAAAACCGTGCGACCACATGGCTTGCCTTGCACAGGAGAGTTGTCTTGTGTCTTGAAGGCACCCCTAGGCGTAGTCAGGAGCAGCTGTGCTGTTCGAGCCATGCTTTCACGGGTACTTAAAATCAGTGGAGGCGCCTGCAAAGAAATAGTCGTCAGAATGAAGTAATTCCACCAGATTGTCGTTTATGAGAGACGAACGGTATAAAGCACCTAGGGGACAAAAAATTTAGTGAAGCGTGTGCAGGAGACGGGAATAGAAAACCGTGTTGAAGGATGGGGGTAGATTCTGGATACGAGGAAAAAGGTCTTTAAGATGCCAGCAAGCTCTGGAAGAGGCTTGGCTTACTGGCTGCGAATATTCAAAATTGCTGGTAGCGGCCCTGCATCGCAGTTTGCCAGAACGAAAACGACTGTTGGCGAACAATGCTTCAAGGGTGAAACAACTCGCGGTAGTCGCGTCGATCTGCAGAGCGCTTTCTTCGAAAAAACAGGCCACCACGTGCACGGGAAGTGCATTTTTTAACGAAAAACATTTCACGAACAATTGCGGTCTAAGCGACTGTTCTTACTGGAGAAGAGCAACTCGATTTGCAGGCGTGCGGACAATGCGAGCGGATCCCTGGACCAACATGCTCACACGTACAGATATATGCAGTGACAGGGCTGTGCGAATGAGTAGGCATAGATCTTGTGGGTTCGTTTCTGCATGTACGGGATCTACAAATGTGAAGCGTTGGCCCCAGCGTATCATCGAGTATGTTGTTCAAAACGTAGGCGTCGCTCGGTGGTGCACTCTGCAAGAGTACGCACATAGTACCCACAGTGAAAACGCGTAGGCACGTGTCAGGGTCGGCTTTGGAGTCGGCACTAACTGTGTTTAACGTAGGCGAGGAAGTGTCTTTATTTACAGAATCCCTGGGAGCAAGCGCGCGACGCGGATTTGTCTTCCCCATTCTTTTGGCATATACTGGAGGGTGGTGGTGTCCTTCCATACTGCGTCGGTGTAAATTTCCTTTTGTAGTAGGATGTCCGAAGACCAGTGTACACGCATGGCGGGGCGTGGCGGTAGCACCGCACGCACTCGAGAGGGCTCCCTTCGAAAGGTGTACTTTCACGTGCGTACATATATATGTGTACTAACGTATGTAGTTTGCGACGGTATGGATAGAATTGTACCGAGACATCCCGGCGATCCGCGCGAGCATCCCTCGAAGGTTGGACGCGAGAGTAACGATGTTCAGAAGGTGCGTGATTTCCCACCTAGTGGAAGGTAAAGGGCCGTGCTGGATGGCCTATGTCATGTTTTGGCAAATTTTTTCGTCGTGTAGACGGCTTCAAGTTGAAATAATTGACTTCTGTCTCGAGCAAACCCAGGAGGCGTAGACCACAAAGGTCTTTCTGGCGGGAGACGTGCCATTCTGCGTCAGAGGGCTTCCGTAAACTTCTTGTGGTCGTGAAACAGATAGCAAATTAGCTGAAATATTCTGCAGTTGACTGAACTTCACATCGCAGAGACACGAAGAGCTGTGCGTTTGAAACCTCCGGAGTCAGGGCACAGATTTCGTGCTCCCTCTCTGTAGAACTTCCCGATGCAACTTCGGTCCAAAAAGTCAGCCGACTGAGTTCCAAATTCTACTTACGGCCGCTGGTCGCAGATGATTTTATCTAGAGTGTCTGCAGTGCTCGTGACGAACCGATGTGGACGAATTCTTTTTTGTCATCTAATGTAAATTTAGCTTGAAATTTCAGAATGTGGGCTTCCCTATTTCGGCACTCACACTGTGTGAACTTGCAGGACCAGTCCTTACACTGGCGGTCGTCCGCTCGTCGAAAGAGGACTGGTAGTTATAATTCGTAGGATATAGGAGCGTTGTGGGAAAAGCCGGATTATGTGCTGCTTCGGGCTTCCCCTGAGTGGGTTTTGTCCTGTTTAATGTGTGAAGTGCAACCTTTGTACAGGCGCAAGCAGCTTGCGGCACCTTTGGCAGGGAGAGACATGGAGGGCATACGGATTTTTACTAGGATAGTCTGATTCTCTGGAACGGTGCGTCTGTTCTGTGTATACTCCTCCAAGCTTGCAGTCTACTTTTGCAAAAGACACGAGCAAAACAACAGGTCTGCACAACTCCGTTTATGAAAGTAGCTGTACAGAACTCCTCCTTTGACTAGACACATTTCCTAATTAATTAGTTACCTCTTAAAAACGGCCAGCTGCAGTGACCTTCCTCGAATGCTTTTGACGTGCGACATACTCCAAAAAGAACGAAAGATTCACCACTACGCGATCAACCCCGTGCCTCACGCATCCATGACGCGCGCCTCCATTTGTTATCAAATCAGATGCTTGACGGGACTCACAGCAAGCGAAATGTCCTTGATGTTTACATAAAGTGCTATTTTGCACCGGTACCAATACACGCGTATGTAGCGGCACAGCCACACGTGTGTCAGTGTGAGTTTGTGTTCTGGTGTGCACACCCACGCATACACGCACATGCATGTTTCAGAGGTTGTGGTACGCTGCTTGTTTCTTGGTGTGTGATTGCACTCTTAGATATCAATATAAATGCTTCCCCCTGTGTAGTGTTTTTCCTCGCATGCGGCGTGACAATATACGCATGCTTAACTCTCTAGCTCTGCATCGATTTCCTTGACAGGTTCCACTTTTGCTAGGCGTAGCCCGCACATATTAACAGTAGACGAGTGCTGCGGGACAGTCGGGCTTCCTTCTCCTCAGTTCCCGGACTACACTTGAGAACGTGGTTTGTTCTTTTCTACCTCAGTCCATTCTTTTTCTGGCCACTTTCTCAGCGGAGGAGAAGCAAGGCTAGCGACGTTCTACCTGTAAGAAGTTCGTTTGTTCTTGTACACACGAGGCAATCACCGGCAACTACTGCAGTGCGCGGTACAGGGCGACACCATGACGCAGAAATGATCGAAAGACAGTATTAGCGTAAGAGTTTTCGTTATCACAGTAGACTTTCCGGCCTTTGCTTTGTGTGCACAGACTTCAACAACACAGTATGGTGTGGCCTACATCATACCACCTTTAGGCTGCGTTCCTGAACTACGTTTGGACACACATCTCCACACAGCGGATCGTGTTGTAGTGTTGCAGCTGTTCGATAAACGCAGGTGTCTGCAGAACCACTCTAAGCTGGAGATGCTCTGTGGTGAAATGTGGACTAGTTGCCGGTACCTAGCCAAGAATGTCTATGCACGAAGGGACCTGTGTGCCCGGTTAGCGCAATGCTTACCACCACCGCTGAAAAACACTTGTGAAGTGCAAAGAAGAGGTGACATCCCGCCTGTCCCGGAACCATGGCACTAGTGGCTCTGGATGCTCGTATGGCCCAGACTACTGTTATGAGTGTCAGTGGATGGCAACTGTCAAATCTCTTTGGCACCCTTGCGGCATTGTTTCCTAGTTTTTGATTGTATGTCGTTTTATTACAGGTACCTCAGCTTTGGGGGTCTTTCGCAGACAACATTAGAGATTTTGGATTTTCCCCCAGTAGATACAGACCCTGCGAAAATGATTCACCGTTGCATTTACGGAAGTTCACGCGCACATCTGTCGCTTCCTGGCCGTTATGCTAGACAATTTTCCATGCGAAGTGCGACAAGACAAACAAAAAGCAACTTTTTTTTTTGTAGAGAGGCAGAAACGCCGTACATCTCCTATTTCCTTCTTGGTCCTTCTGAGGATACTATGACTAACAACGTCGCCTTCTTTGCGGTGCACCAAATTGCCCCGAAACAGTTCTGACGGGCAGCACTGCCAGTGCCAGGCAAGACTTTGCCTCTTATCCGCCTTAACGTCCTCTTCAAGAGCACCTGCGGCCGCTGAACATGACCTCCCGTGCCTGCATGAGAGTTGAACAACTATTTGCTCTGTCCCCGCGCCAGTCGACTGCAGTCCGACCCGAATTGGAAAGCTACTGGACTCTTTTTTACGAATACACAGTTCTCCGTCTGAATTCTGCAAAAATGGTCAGGAGTCCCCATCTGTTCCTCCCGTCGGGGAGAAATGTCACAAATTTCTTCGAAACAATCACGGCAGCGTTTGCAAAGGAAAATATCTTGAGCTACTCCATGATGCTGCTGAAGAATAGTGGCACTTCGAGTGGCCTGCTCTTCTCGCTTCTTGTGAGACACAGCACGCTTTCGGGGAGGGAAAGACGCCCCAACGACCTTTTCGCGACCAATGCAAGCTGTTGCTGGGGAGAAATTCCCCCTCGCGGTTTTTGCAGGAAGTGCGGGAATCCGCTGTTTACACTTTCAGTGGAGATGGACCTTGCGGAAGGAGAGGGAAACAGCGCTAAAAATGAAGACTTCGCAGGGAGAAATGACAAGCAAGGCGAATTTGGAGAAGAGAGTGAGTGGGAACTTGTTTCCAGTGAGGAGGAGGATTCAGGCGAGGCTCAAGAATACGTCCTCGTCAATTTCGGCGATTCTCCGTCACACGCAACGATCATCGATCAGTAGCAGCGACGAAGCAGACACAGGCAGTACTCAGCAAATATATGAAACCATTGGCTTTGGAGGCCTAAATAAGCCAATGCACAGAAAGCGGAGTGACAGGACGGAACGGCGGAATACACGAAGTGGACACAAGACAAAAGAGCGACTCAAAGAAGGCCAAGGAGAGGCACGGCTATGTACTAAAATGTGCACGAGCCTAAGAGCGTTGTAGAGAGAACGATTCAGAGGGACGACGTGAAACTTTACACAGAGGGACGAGACATCTACACACGTGCAGCACACAGGTACCAATACAATACACGAAACGCAGAAGCCGCCTGGAGTTAGGAGGTATATGGCGAAGGCACTGTACGTGAGAGCAAACTTCTCTTCCGAATCAGTGCGGAATTTCGGTTTGAGGAAGCGGAAGAATACTCGTTTCGAAAGAGTAATGTGCTTACCGAAGCCACAATCTTCACCAGTTAAGCAACTACGCAGTACCACGAAAAGGCGTTATTGCACCTTGTTTAGTTCAGGTAGCGTAGGTAAAACGATAAACGTGAACTCCCGCATGCAGACACAAGCAACAGCCGTTTTGAAAAACTATACATACCCCTCAGGTGCAGTTCTGGAAACCCACTTCTAACGAGTTAAACCCCAATCCAGAAGTGTACCACACTCGGAAAATTCTGACTGCAGTACAAAGCTGCAGCCCCGTTCTGGATACTACAGTTGTCAGAGGCGGTCCGGACCCCTCTTAGATATGTGTTGTAGAGGCAAAAGAATAACTGTATATTTCGTTCCATCGAAGAAGCTGACATAGGCCCTTTCACGTAGCTTCTGTGTCTCCCTCCATGTCCATGGCTATATACGGTTCAACGGGAACGATGCAAGTGAGAACACGCGGAGCTTTCCACCCCGCCCAAATTATATTTCCACATTTTGTTTTTAGAAAGGGAATAACTCCTTTGTGGTGCTCTGTTCTTCCGGGCTTGTTGGCAGTGGAAGCAACAGAGCCCATAGAGAGACTTGTTACTTTGTCTATAATAAGATGCGTTAATCCTGTTGCGTGTGTTTCGGTATACACGGGCACATAAGAACATGGACAACCTGTCTCTACACATGTGTAAGCTGGTGTTTATCGCACCTGCAACGCTGATTCACAGGTCCCATAAGAACATGGGTACCCTACGTCTACACATGTGTAAGCAGGTGTCTACCGCACCTGCAACTCTGTTTTGCAGGTAGTTGTACACGTAGCCGTACACATACGTCAAAGCACTTGTAGAGTGTGTACAGGCGTGTCACTGCTGGTTTAGAGACACTTCCGGGATTATCGATTTCTTTCCCACCGTTGTTCTAAGTGCTCACGCATGTAGCTCCTTGAAGGAGCACGCAGAATACGCGCACAGCAGAATAGCACATACGTTCGCAACGCGTAAACCTGGGTGGTACAGCTGTTGTCCGCCCTCTCCTAGGTAGCGCTGAACTATGTTTCCCTTCAAAAACAGACGCGTGCACTTTCTGCTTTTCGTACGCCGCTTGTGTCCTGTGAAAGCGACATCGGAACTGGCTTAGGTGACGCTGCAAACTTGGTCAATCGCCTTGCACAGTTGTCGCTCAGAGGCACACGTGCGGCAGGTCCACACATATAAGGCTTGCAAATTTTCTAACCGGACGCTACGCAACACACTACAGCAAGTCCTTGCGAATGAGACGCCCAGACCTGCGCCCCGGAACGTCGGCACAGACACCGACAAAAAATTGAGAGCCTCCAAGATACGCGTAAACGTACAGATTTATTGTGTGGCATACGTAAGACTACGAGAATACTTGATTTATACACGCGTGCAGTTGTAGTCTTCCGCAGGAGCTCTGTTTCTACCGTGTACGACGAGTACAACTGGGAAAAATTCGGCGCTCCACGGGGCAGAAACGTACGCGAAGTTCTCGGGGAACACTATTAGAGAACCATATATATATATACTATGTAATATGGAATCGTGTACCAACGCACTCGCACAGGCTTATAACTAAATATTTGCAAAACCTCCACAGTGGGACCCCCTGTCTACGCTTTGCCACATGTGCAACGCTTCCATTAAATCTATATGCACGTCCACTAGATCACGGTACGTTCCTGACGATGCAGGGATGTCGGCACATACAGCACATATACGGACGGATGCACAGGCAGCTTTTTGCATCAGAGTCGCAACGTCAGACGTCCAGAGCTGTACGTGCATGTATCTACGAGCTCCGTGTATACCTAAAATTTTGACATGTGCCGGGGTGGAGAGGATGCAAAAGAAGAACGACAGTACGTCGTCATTGCTTCTGTTGATCGTAAAAGTGCCGAGTCGCGCTTATTAGGAGCTTGACGACTACTGAGTCCGATTTATTGGGCCGCTACCTCAGAAGTGCACAGTAGTAATAACCACAACCGCCCTGTCCTAGACCCAGACCTCAACTTTCCGACAAAGTGTCCCTTCAGAGAACAGACCCAGTCATTCTGTATATCAGCTGAAGCTGGAAACAGACGTCTGTCAGGAAAATCAATTCACCTGTATTCTGCATGTGAAGCGGCGAGTAAATCACAAAATGCAACACCCTGCACGACCTCTGCTCCTGAGCAACCCTGCACTTTAACCAGCTCACACATAGGTGTTCCAAAACAATAAGGAAAAAGAGCGCCGCTCTTTTGTGAACTGTTCTCCATACGTATTTACAGGTATGTATACACCTACTGTACATGTATACTTTTTTCGAGTACGATAGCCCAGTTGAGCCTGCTCTGTGTTGGCGACGGCTCTGCACATGCTCTCGTGTACACGGTCCAACACAGATCTCCCGCCCTGTCTATGTATAAATATTTTGTGTGTACCTACGTTTCCACGGATCTTGCAAATTCAGACAGTCCACTTGGAGAAGCCGTGTTGCGACTCCTGTGTCCTTTAAAAACGGACACGTACACCAAACGTAGCATTATTTTAGGTCCGCAAAACCGCTTCCCAAACGTCCACGAAATTGACAGCAGGTGCCGATTATCGTTGAGACATAGATAAGATCCAGGATCATCCGTGTGCTTCAGTCGGTATTGCGTGCTTGCTGATGATACTGTCGAATGCTCCACTTTCTCGGCTGCAGATTGCAGCAGGTGTTACCCTGGTGTGCCGCTGCTGCTGAGTCCCCGCTTTCAACGCTTGCTATCGTATCGCTGGGGCCGATCGGTGACTACTGCTCACTGCAGCAACTGCTTTTCGCGGTGCCTGCTGCTGCTGCGGCGGCCATGCTTGCCTAGGCTTGCGCATGTTCACCTTCTGTCTCCCGTGCATCTCGGTGGTCGTCGTACTGATCTCTTTAATGCTGTACAGCAGCAACCAACCGCTTCCTTGTACATTAATATTACCTCGTGCGTTACATACACACAGACACACGCCGTCTACACACACACCTGTTTCAGATGCGTATAAACATATATATACATATATAATATATATATATATATATGCCTGTGAACACCAACACACAACAACTGCGTTTAACCTGTATTATTCCTGTGCTTGTGCCGTTTAGCAGGCACATGTGTCGCCACAACGCGCGCTTCCATCAGATGAGGTAACCGACATCCAAGGGTGCACGCACATACACGTACTCACCTACACACATACATACACAAACATACAGGCCCCATGATGAAATCAACACCTATGCTACAATTCGGTGTAACAGCTTTTACATACACGTCTCCGTAACACAACACGTTACTGAAACAACGTGTTGATGGGCAGCACGCATCCACCCCGTCGGTCTCTACGCAGGAACTGCTCACACAAAGATCAGCCACACACGTGTGTAGACGTGCGTACATGCAACCACGACCACGTGTCTACCTACCTAGTCATCTCTCTATATTTTGATATATCTATACAGGTACATCGCCCAACATGTGTCTGCGCACACACAAAGACTTGCGTTTGTCCGACGGATATCTGGCCGCATATCTGCCCCCACGTGTCCTCCTTCACGCAGATATTCACCACATCCCCTGTGCGAAGTAGGCGCACGTGTACACTCGCTGAAGCACCTGAATTTGCTTCAACCTCTCAAAAATGAAGAAAAACAACTGGACACTGTAACATGCGTAGGTTCTCCAACAGAGAAATCGACAGTGTGTACACATACATGCACACACACGTTGCGGACGTGTACGTACAAATGCACACATGTGTACGTCTTTGACTACTATTCGTCGTCTCCAAAGAGGTCGCCGGCTCCCGCTTCTGTGTCGTCTTCCTCTTCTTCGCGTTGTTGCTCTCGCAGCCTGGTGAGGACATCGAGCGCCCCGGCGCCTCCACGTTCGTCTTTCCCTGTAAGGTCTCCACTGCCACTTCGCTGCTCCTCATCACTTGCAGCGGCAGAAAATTCAAAGCTTTCATCCGCCTCATCCTCGTCTTCACTGCTACTGTAGTCATGCTGCCGCCTCTCTAGCCGCAGCCGTCGCAGACGCGACCCTCCTGCTGCTGCTGCCGCTGCTGCGGTTGCGCTGGCGCTGCCTGCTCCTGCACCTGCGGGCCGCCTGTTGCTGCTGTTGCTTCCGCCTCTCCCACTGTTGTTGTCTGCATCTTCAGGCTCGTCCTCTCCATCCCCCAGCGCCCCTGCTGCTGCTGCTGTCGCTTCTCTGTGTCTCGCAGTCCACGAGGCGGCACCCGGAGAAGACCGCGGCGGCGTGTGCCTCCCAACACGAGCAGCAGAACTTTCTGCCCCATCCGCTGGTGTTGCTGTAGCTGTGGCTTCACCTTCTGTTGCTCCTCCACCTCCTCCTCGCCGCGCCTTATCAGCTGCTGCTCCCAGGACGCCATCAACCGCTCCCGCTGCACCGCCTCCGACGTTGCTGTTGTTTCTCTCTCCTGCTGCTGCAGGTGCTCCCCCCCCTGCGCCACCAATTAGCGACGCCATCCGTTTCCTCGCCTGCTCGGCTGCATGCGCATTCGCAGCCACGCATGCATCTATCCAAGCTCCGTACACGTCGACGGCTTCATCTAAACGGTTGATTCGTTTATCAAAGCTTGCTCCGCATATTCGACAACTCAAGCTGGCAACCCCTCTTCCCCGGTCCCTGATGCAAGACGACAATACCCAACGAGGCCACACGCGGAAAGAAGATCTTCTTCACAGTTGGTGGTGACACATGCAGCTCCTACTACTTCTTCTCCCGCGGTGACACTTGCGGGTAGACAAGTATACGTGTCTAAAAAAATGTTATCACACCAGCGTGCAGACACGTACACCTACGCAGCACAGACAGTCGCTGCAGTGACTACGCTTGAGCGAAAAGAAACTGATATGCCCCATTAGCAACAGATCTCCCGGCAGGCCAGTGTCCGGTGTGGAAAATACATGCCGAACTGGCGTATACACGTGTGTGACCAGACTGCTGCAGGCTGACACATACCGGAATGGAGCGTCATGCGCGCCTAGCAAGCCTGCCGTTCACACAGATATTATCCACGTGTACATACGATATACGATATACAGACACAGACCTACGGCTGCTGACGTCTGTTCCTGTGCCTGTGTATTATCCACACATGTATGAACACCCACACGACGATCACGGTCTCTATACATATATGCTCCCCGGGGTCCACACGACGCCTTCCTCAAAGGCCCCACCCGTAGACACACAAGTACACATACACACACAGGCACGTATACATATATATATATATATGTGTCCGTATAGGAGCGTATATACCTACTGGCACACACTTTAACGCGCCTTCTGTGGCTAACTCCCCACAATGGCGCCTACGGTACGCCCACAGGACTGCAGAACAGTCTCTCATGTTGTACCCCTTTCTTTTTGAAAACGCTGCATTGGCTGAACAAGCAGACACGACGACGCAAGGGTATACATACACACATACATACAATATATACATTTATACACGTATATCTAAGTATAACAACGTATCACCCCATGAACGGATATCACCACGTCCTGTCGCCAACACACCGAAGTCGATTTAGAATATATAATGGAACGCTTGAGGCCGAACGGCAAACTCGAGTCAGGAAAACTGTTCGAAGAATTTATTCAACAGAGACCCGACCATAGGTAGAGCGGCTGGAGACAGCGCGTGTCGAATTCTGTGTACCTTCTAATGGAAACCTGGGCTTACATCTTGACGAGAACGGAGCGTAGGTGACTGCAGAAAGGACACTCAAACTCTTTGTCCAGCTTTGGAAGTTTCGTCTTCTTCGGCTGTAGCAATTTGGCTTTGCGCTTCCCCATTTTGCAAAGCCGTCAGCAGGGTGAGGGGAAAAGATGCTGCTGCTGTTCTTCCAGAAGTAAGAGCACTGGCACTGCTTTTTTTAGTATTTAATAAAACGCACTCCCGCCCCTCCCGCCTCACAGGACGAACAGAGTAGTCGCTCTGTGTCCAACTGTTTTTCCGACGAAAACGCCTCGAGTCTTTCACACACCCTGCAAGTTTGTTTCGATGCTGAAGCACTTTTCTTCAAGTCAAACACGGAGTCAAACTGCTCTTTCCGGTTTCAACGCGCGGCCTTGCTGTCCTTCGAGTATAAACGCTAAGATAGTTCGCCGACTCTATATTTAATGGGGCTGCTCCAGTACGGCTATTAGACTAAATTGGAGTTTGCGGCCCGGTCGCCCTGCACGTTCACACCAGAAAAATTAACGACGCTCCGGAAGAGAACAGGACACGAAAGAAAGGCAGAATACCCAGAGTGTACACTACCGCAAAGTATGAAACACACTGTTGGTTATGGAGACGCGCAGGAGAGGAGGAATAACACGTGGTGGAAGCGGAGAACATCTGGAGTAGTTTAGGTGTTCAAAAGGATCTACTCGGAAACTATTTCAGGAAAACGTGGCACAGGAAGTGAGACGGGGTCGTCTCAAATGAATTCACGCGGGCCCCCGCCACGCGGAATGACAGAGAAAACTTTATTGCTTGAGCCATCCTGGCAACATGTACGACGTAGGAATGGGACATAGAAAAAAGAACCAAATTCTCTCTCAAGTGGAACAGAAGTCAGCAATACGAGAAATGAAATCGTCCGAGTAAAGGAGCACGAGGAGGAGGAGAAAAGGCCACTGTGCTACGTAACTTCACTAGACAGTCAAGGGATCAGAACTGAACAAGGAAGACGGTTACGCCCTTACAATCAGGAACAAATACTTGTACAACTGTGCGGGATGAGATAAATTCCCGTTGCACGTGGAGCCGCGGACGTGAGGGTTGTTTGAAACGCTTCGTGAAACCACACAGCTGTGCCTACCTGGAAAGCTCGACAATATTGTGAAACGCAAAGAACAATTGCAAATTCACGCCCATACACCAAGAATTTGGACGTCCTTAGTAACGAATTGCCGCCTGTAATGGAGCATAACGTGAACTGGATTGAAAAAGAGACAATGAACCCTTCTAGAAAATTTTCATGGGAGGGAGCAATCGGTCGTGCTGCTGTATTCAATGTTGATCCTCGCACCCGACCACCCACATGAACATCATTCGAGTTCAACGAAGGCGATGGCAAGTTTCACGAATCCATGAGATTACGGAAAAGGTTCCGTACGAAGGTGAAAACCTGCCCAAGACGGGCAGATCTGCAGAGGCCGTGTGTCTCACCGGATGCTCTAAGAAGTCAACCGATCTGTTTAACGGCAGAGGACAAGAGTGCGGACAAAAACAAGACGTCTTGAAGCGGAATGTGCGCTGTAACAGCGTTCTACCATGCATGCGTTACACGTAGGCGGAACAGCTTTGCCTTTTCCTGTTTTGTTAGATGTCCGTGACGAAAGCTATACGAGAAAAATGTACCACCCAGGAAAATTATAGCTACGTCTCGCTGGGAGTAAATGTCGTGTCTGATATGTATAAATATTGAGCGCGAGCAGCGGAATGCGCCGTCGTAAGGGAGGAGGTGCGTACAGAACAGTAGAGGGGCTACACGGGAAGTACGAAATAGGGGCCAGCTGATCCTTCCAACACTCGCATTGTGGCCAGCGGACATATACCGCAGTTACTCGCTGCTTATATCGGATAAGGACGGTAAATGTTAACGAAACACCAGAAGCCGTTCGTCGATGAATACTCGTACGCAGAGGCCGAGCTGTTTTGTGTGAAGAAGACAGAACAGCTCATGGCCACGCGCACGGGAAGAGGTCGGTGCTTATATTGCGTCGGGATATTCACAGCGTGGCACTCATGATAAAGATGCTGGCATTTTTGTGCAACTTACCTACGCGTGCCCGTAGGGGGCACTCGCCGGGTCCCTGAAGAGTTGGCCGTGCATACTGATACCTTTAAGGGTACGGGCATGCCGGCCAGATCAAAAAACTTTGGTCATGAAACCAATTGAACTCGCGTGAAAATACTGCTGTGTGTCCAAACCAGGAGGTGCACTGCATTTGAGGACGTGCGGGACGTGTATGTAGGGCAGATCTGCACAGGAATGCGTATCCGCAGTAGATTCTGTCCCACCTTCACTGTGACCAGAGGTAGGAGTGGAGGGGAACGGAGTTCACTTCACAGGTTTGGAGGTGGAGTGAAAGAAGGATATGAATATAGTATCTTGGAAATGGCGGAAGTAACATCAGCATCGGCTGTTTGAATCTGGGCAGCCGATGAGTTTTAGGTCCCACGGGGACTCGAACCCCGGTTACTGGATTCAAAGTCCAGGGTGCTAACCGCTACACTATGGGACCGTGTTCGGCCGGGCCTGGCTTCATTGGGACTTTGTGCGCAGTCGCGACGCCACGAGGAAGTAGTATTTGGGGGATTCCGGTAAAGCTGCCCTTGAGTTCGTGCGTGGTTCGCAAGCAAGCGAACCTCTGCGCCTGTTACGAGCTAAGGGACTACCCTGCACAGGACAGTTATATCCTCTGGACTACTTGTCAGATGTTGACAAGTTACGTGCGCGCACACGATGTGTTTGTATCCCACGCCGTTTTCCACCCAAGATATCGGCAATAATTCACACATTGGTAGCACCAGCGTATTTGTACTATCCCATGTTTCACTGAAGTTTTCCTTTCCACGTAAAGCGAATATAAAAGCGGAAGCAGAAGCGTTGTACCGTATGTACGCACATCCACGCTGTGTATGAGCAGGCCCGTGCATACAGTTTGTATGCATATCTCTGTACCACCCGCGTGGAAGACATTTTTGTACGCGGCTGATGTAATGGGCAATTTTGCCAACCGAGCAACGAGAGCACAGCAATACGTACTACTAATCTAAAAGATAAAAACTGCTGTGGTGTGCGCATACCATACTCGAACACTACGCCGGTACTTCGGTGAAATGCCGCATGCGTGAAACTGTGCACTTTTTAATTGCAGTAGTTTACACGACCTACAGATAGTGGCGGTTTCTTGGTGTGTGTGATTAGTTGGAAAGATGAGGTCACACCGTTCACAGGTTGAACATACAGTGAGACGGTACACACGCTTGTACTCCAGAGTTGTACTTCATAGTAGATTCTGGAATTCACACAGTTTTGCTGGTTACAGACCGGCACTTCAGACGGGTCAGTCGACGTTCTGGAGTACACTCCGGTCTCCTGGGTGTACTACTGCATGCGCATTTGCGTGTAACACGGACCTACAAGTATCTTACACGTACGTGTCTGTACATTATATATACATGTATATATATGTATATATACATGCACATTTCGGAACCAAGCCTGCGTTCCTTTTGCACACAAATGTTGCCGCACCAATAGTTCACCAAAGCAGGTGGCTGCCAGCATCCCAGTTTATGTGCTTAGCCTCACAAAGTCTCACTGACAGCGCTTTCAAGTAGAATAGTCAACGTCATACCGGTAGCAACCACTTTGTTACAAAAGAATTTCTCTAACACACCAAGCCGCAAACACTTGTCTCTTAACACTAATAATACTAATCAACAAGCAGGTTTACAGTCCCTGCAGACCACTTACCCGATACTACACGTGTACAGTCCCCGCAGACCATTTACCCGACACCACACGCATGTGAGCAGCTCCAAAGATGCAGTGAGGGGAGAAGGAGTAAGACAACCTGTAAGCAAAAAGGCACGCTATCAAGACCTGACGCTGAGCCACAGCCACAACTTTACGCGGGACGAATACCTCGACAGCCCACCAACACATGTTCCTGCGCACGTTCGTGTGGTAAAAACATATCTACCTATCACTTGTAACTGTGGTAGGGCATCCGCCACGTACACGTGGAAGTAACATTTTTTCGTGGGGACATTTGTACATATATGCAATTGCCAGGTCCTGGACACGGAGAAGCATATCTTGTAGAAAATCAGTAGTCGTTAAGAGCCAACAGACGAGACACCGCTGCACACCAGCTGACACTTATACTTATGTATATATACGTGTATGACCCCATTCTTGAAAGGTCTGTATGACGACGTCTCTGTACGCATGCACATGGTGACAGATCACCTCGCGTTCTTGCGAAGACAACGTGGATACCTGCAGCTATCATATTTGTGTGCCACGTATGTCTATGTCAGGACGACACAGACACCTCCACCGTTTACAAGTGCACTTCTACACGAATAAATGAAGGCTGCATACATGCATACATATACACCTCATATATATATACATACATACAAGTACTTCTTCCTCCGCCCACGCGCTGACCCCTGATGCTGAAGCGGCAACAGGAATGTCCGTATTTGTAGGCGCGCTGTCTGATTTCTGCAGGCCTGCAGACAGTTGACGCTCGAGCCGGACACATCGGTGCACCTGCTGAGCAGTAAACACGTGCACATTAAGTGTGGAGCGCAGGGGGATGCAAACTCGTAAGGCGTAACCATGTGAGACTATTATTCCAATGTTAGCACGTACGTGCCCTACCCTCTGGTTCGTCACATACTGTTTCGTCCGTGAAATGGTAGCTCGTGCCGCTCCCCATCCTCTTGATCAAGTTCCACTTTCCACAATTCCTTTATCGTCGTGCTTGCATGCTCTCTTGCAGATACAAGTTTACACTTATATGTTGCAAAAGAATCAAGGCAAAAAGCCAAGCGCGTGCAGATTGGTACGTACCATATGGAGATATGCAGAAAGTGCGCAGAGGTGGCGACGCTTGTCCATTTGTCTCGTACATCGTTTCGAAGAATCTACCCAAAGGAGTGGACACGCCAGCGCCTAGGTTCTCTACATGTTTCCCGGAACAGTCACAGTCACCTGAGATTTCTGTGCGTATGTGATGAAATGTGTATACTTGTTTTCAGGTATGTGCACAAGTACGAATACACGAATAAGTGTTTCTTAGTCAACATGGTTTCTCCCTGCTGCACACGGTCCTCCTACTGCTGCAAACGATTACCCCACGAATGCGCGCATGTACGTATGCCCAAATGCGCTGTGTTTTAGAACACACTGCCCTCTCGGCGCTCCTGTGAGCACGCAGATCAGTCAACAACCGTCTAGCCTGCTCCAACGGAGAAGCTCTTTCTGTTCGCTCTTGGACATCTCGTAGAGAGCATGAACGTATTACGTCACGCAGAAACATGCGTGGGGACTTTTGTTACAATACACAGAAAGCTTGCTGGTCAGCACATCTGTATTCACGTACACTGCAAGCCTATCTGTGAAGGTTGAGAACAGTGGTACAGATATCACAGTTGAAGGCACACGTAAAGGAAAAGAGACCGCAACACGTCTTGGGCGTGTGGTCTACATTCAAGTCACAGCCCTCGTTAATAAGAAGGAATAACACCTCTAGTTGTAGGGTTAAATGCTGTTAGGCGAGTGAGGGAGCGGTGCGCCAGGAACACAAGCCGTATAGGTATTGTCATATATACCTGTATACGCCTACGTAAAACCTCATAAACCTTCTGCTCGCGGAAGTCTGGAAGGCAACACAAGGGTTTCTGCGCCTCAAGTCTGGGTTTTCCGTTGGCACGGGACCCGTGGAAATGCGCTTGTACGCCCATTAGGGTGATATACGGCAACCGTCCGCTCGACAGACGTGAACTCTGGCCTGCAGCCTCACGCACAAATCATTAAATCGCTACTGCCAACTGCGCTCCAGTTCCATAGGTTGGCAGAAATTTTGGGACCAGCTCGCACGACCGTATGTGCTCACAGTATACACGGTCTAATATTAGAGAAACGAGGGGAGTTACCGGTATGTTCTCTGTAATACTCTTGTATACACGCAACGCCGCATACATCAGGCTACGCTTACAGAGTACCGGGTGGAATCGCAGAGTAAAGCGGCGCTGCTCTTTCGGTGGGTTAGTGTACGCGTATAATCCGACTTGCGACGCAGACATGCTAACAGAGGGCATAAAAAGCGGAGCTCTCTCGCCCTGCACAAAGGTGGGCCTTCCGATTTTGGTGGACGATTAAAAACGTGTATACATGGACATCGACGCCGCCACGTGGTGAGTAGCCACATTTTTTAGGGTGTGTCCACGTTTGCTTAGCTGTGCCGTTGCTGGCGGACGGCGGATAGTGGATAGTAATATTTTCAGCTTGGACAAGTGTACAGATACGAAGCTGTAAAACAGAGTATGTGGAGCCCCAGCAGACCGAGACGCACGACCTCGGCGGGTGGTGTCGAGTCACTTGCGTGACATGAGGTCCATTAGGAGACAATGGCCGAAACCTCCTCATTCAGGTACCAACACAGAAATTCGTCTTAAATATGCATGCGCATACGCACGTCTTCAAAGAGTGCGTTTGTAGAGCACAATAAAGCGTGTGTGTGCTGGAAAAAAAAACCCGGCTGCGCACCATGCCACGGGGGATTCGTGCACTTCGGCCAGCTTGGAGGCCGACTCTGGGAAGATATCCCCACGTGACGCTCAAAATCGCACGGTCGTCGACAGGGTTGAGATCCCTGTCCAGTCAAGCGTACAATTACCCAATCTCCGCTGTATTTATTATTCACCTGAACGCGCCCACTGCAGCATGTGTAGACATACACATATGTTTACACATGGAGGAAGCCACGCAGATCGCGTCGAATGCGTCTGGGAGACAGGAGAACGTTGAGATATTCGTAGTTAAGAACTTCTGACTTATTGGGCTGCTGTTAGCAGTACTTTGAATACGAACTACCGGCGAGCTGACTTAGGGTAGACTCCTTCGCAGAAGACTGCCATAATTATGTCGGCGTCTCGTCGCAATTTGTTAACCACCAGGCTACCCGTCCTAACCTCCCCTTAGTTCCAAAACACACATACTCATCCCGTTCAGCACTTCTCTGCTGTCGGTGACGTCACGTTTGTGTCTGTTTGGGTGCTCCAGCTTTTCGACCCACACCTGTTCCTACTTGTACCCTTGGCTCAGTAGGTTGCAGTCCCGCCTCATGGCTGTCGCCTTAGTATTTATCCTGTCTCTGCTCATCTTCCCACTGAATGTCGCGGCGGTTGCGATCGAGACAGCCCGTGAAGACCGGACGTCAAGCAGAACTACCGATTCGGAGCCGTCGCCAGCAGCTGGGCAAGAGAGAGGCACCGGCGAGAAGCAAGATGCAGAACACCGTTCCAAGCGGATACGGGGCACCGCATCGAAGGCGGTAGAGAAGCAGGTAACTAGGACCAAGGATCAAGCGACACAAGTGTACATCGTAGCGGACAGAAGGCCCTCCCCACCTAAGGGTAAGACGGGGCTGCCTGGCAGAGGGGACGAATCGACGCGAGGTGTGGTGAGGCGAGTAGCGCGCAAAGCGAAGGACGGCATGGCAGAAGGTGAAGTCGAAGTTGTCCGAGTCGTACAGGAAAGAAGGTTGTGTGAGAGATGCAGTGGATCCTCAGTGGGAAGACGAAAACAACGCTTCGCAAATGTAGACATTCCAGTGCTCTCCAGGCGCGATCGCCGTACCAAAGGGGCCGCCTTCCTGCGCCGGAGTATGATTCTGGTAGAGGATCTGTCGGATACAATACTGAATGTTTACCGCATTTTCCGAGTCCGTGGGGGGACCGACATGAATGTAATACGTCGAGACCACAGCGCAGCGTGCAACATACTTCATGGAATGAAGATTACCGAGCCTCACCTGTGGACTGCTACTGCCGAGATGGTGCTTCTACACGGCTGGCGGGTTCGTGAAATGCTGAATTCTCGAACTGCATCGCCATTCTCAGGAACATTAGACCCATTCCCCAGCGTTACGCAGTTGGTCAAAACCAAGCGAATGGCCCGCTTGGAATCCCTGGAAAGAGAATTCGACGCAGCGGTCGATAAGTACGCGGCACCAGCGTATGAAGCTTATCTGGCGGGTGGCGGTAACGAGCATGACACACCGCGCAGCATCCTCGAGAAAATGACGTCTGCAGTAGCTGAAATGAGGCGAATAAAACGGAAATTTTCTGATGCGTGGTTTTTCTACGCTGAGTTTCTGTTGATTTGGCTACACGTGAGGCTCATTAAGACGCAACTTCGGGTGGGAGCTGAAGAAAAAGCAGGTACGACACAGCAGTGAGGAGGGTTATATTTATGTTCGCTACTGTGGATCCCACGAAGACAACTCCGAAATTCGACTGTAGAAGATTCACTGCATACAATGCAGTGTTCCCGTTTGTGTGTTAGTCACGACGAGGTTCACATGGTGAGTCACCGTATGCGATTACACGGCAGCGCAGAAGGCGTAAATGCCGTTTCCCAAGCGTTTTTACGGAGGGGCTGTTGGGACCAACGACAGCGCATAAGCCACAGAATGCGGCCACCTTCTCCTTGGCTGTAGTGACCGGTTTCAATATCTCGAAAGACAGTAGTGGAGTGAAGCGCTACAACAGATCTAGTTAGTGGTCTCGCGTTTGACGTGCATGTGCGTGTGGACAGTTCCTCACGAGCTTCTCGTCTTGGAGTTTCGTGTCGCTGGGCCGTGTGCTTTCCGTGTAGGGATTTAGTCAACGGCTAGTATTCACAAGGGTGGAATAATCCCGACAGTGCTGACCGTGGGGTTCCAGCCGACGCAACTGTTTACGTTATCTGACGATCTAATGAGTTACACAGTAAAATGGGTCAACAGGTGTGGTGGAGGAGAGCGCAGCTGGCATGGGATTTACTTCAGCTACCTCGAAAAAACTGGTGCCCTCGTTGCCCGTACGGGTCGCTTGGGAATTAAGAGCTCCTGACGCTTCAAGTGGACGGCGACGCATGGTCTACAAAAGGTGGAGTCGGCCCTGGGAACCTGGACACTCTTGTTCTGTTTGCATAGGAGAACGAGCCTATGCCACCCTTCAAATAGGGAAAACCTGCACGGTGCCTAGGGTTGCAAAACCATGGTTGACTTCTGCGCCAACTAATGAGGTTTCACGACGTTGCGGTAGGAATATTTCATAAAAGCTCGCCGGAATATAGTAGGTGGTCTCTGAAGAATGTTTATCTCAGCGCCCCACTGCGGATTGCTGCGGCAGGACGCCTCATCTACATTTTCTGTGTGGCTCTGCGAGTTTTACTGGCTGTCCGAGTGAGCCTCGACGGTGACAATTGTGCGACGGCGCGGGAGAGGGGACGACAACAACGTTAAAATTCTTTTGTATGCGTGCGGGCTTGCCTGTCGCAAGGAGCGGAAGAGGGGAAGAGAGGGAAGACGTAGGGTACCCTTGCCTTGCGGCTGTATTCCGAGGGTGCGCTTCCTGAGTTCGCAGACTGCACCATCACTGCCACAACCTGCACCAACAGTGGCAGGATGTACTGCTCAGCTGGGATGAGTCAGCTCCTCTTCGACTGTCATCGGAGGTCGCTTGACTACTTCGGCCACGCAGACTATTACCACAAGATACCGGAAACACTTTATTGTACGAAACGTGGTGCGTCTGAACATCAAAGTTGGGGCGCGACGCGTACAGCGTGTCTTCTCCCTCTCTAGCCGGTCCAGTCACTTCGGCCGAGTGTGAATGGTAGACTTCGTGAGGGCAGTGCCTACATGGCGTGCACACACCATCAACAAGAGAACTATCGTGGTTGTCGGAGACAGTAAAACACCAGCCTTTCGCAAATTTGAGCAGTCGTTAATAGCGAGGCTGACTGCGTGTCGACTCTCCTACCGAAGTATATGTAAAATGCGATAACTGTGACCCTGTCTTCGTCGGCCCCTACGGGACCTTGCCCGTGCCTCTACGTGGGTGGAGGCACATTAATTCAATGAACGGACTGCATTGCGGCCCTGCTGAAGCGACGAAGCCCCTTTTGCTGCCTGCGGGTGGGTGTACAGGTCGGGAATATGTATAATTGTTAGGATGTGACATTATAGTAGCATGATCACCGCCACACCACCAGTGGGTCGGCACGGCGGAGGTAGTGCTCACCTGAAAATCATGTATCACCTCTACAGAGTGTTCTTGTACAAGGGTGGTGGAGCTGGAGTCGACACAGTTCGCGTCTTTATAGTAGATGGTAGCGTTCATGAGCATAATCAGCAATCCTGTTTCAAAGCGTGCTACTGTTTCTTTTTACTCCGAAAAGTAAACGTTTTCGGCAGAACGCTTTCTGCTGGAGTGTCGGTCTGACAAGACGCACCAGATTGGCGCATACGAACAATTGAGATTTTCCGCGATTACTACGCGAGCGATAGCGACAGCGTCTACGATATCCCCCGGGATTTCACGCAGAAGGGCAACAGGTCACTTCGATAGCGCTCGTAGTTGGACTGCGTTTTCCCACAGCAGAGTGTCGCTTGTTAGGCGGTGGCCGACAACCTACACCTGTCCCAGTGCAACAGCTACGCTGGTAAACGCTTTCTATTAGACTACGACTGTTTTACCCGCAGCGAACAGAAGTCGAGAAAACCCACCACAGAGTAGTAGTCCAGAATGGAACGGTTAGCCCACGGAGGTGAAGACACATGGCGAAGTCGTAGTTGAGCATCATCTGAGTTTGCTTGGCAATAGGGGCAGAACACTTGCGTACCAGATGAATACACCGGTTGTAAATCTGCGTAGTCAACGAATATGTACGCCGGTAGCATATCTGTTGATGACGAACGTGCACTGCAGTGCAAACCCACATGCGAAACAACGGTCGGGTCGTAGAGCGCGCATCCATACAGTGACACTTGTAGAGCTAAGGACTTCTGGTCATTCCACGATTTGCAAAAGGAATCCCCGTCGACAAGTGACTCTTACAGAAATACATGTAGCGACGAGTTGCTGGGAAAGCACAACGTACCGTTTTGAGCTGCAGTGTAGCTAACAGAAACATGTCCGAAGCAGACAGGACATGCGCCGCACGGATTAAGCTCGCCATTTATCGACTTTTGCGTAAGAAGTTGCTGCGCAGGAGAATGGAGCCACTGTATACTAAAAGACAGACAGTGCACGTACTTAACACTGCGGCTGTTCCCGCAGTCAGCAGGACTGAGGACTGTGGCTGCTGCTGCTCGGGGATCAACTCCCCCCGCTGTTTTTTCAAAAATTGTTCGTAGAAGGCCCGGTGCGTCGATCGCCTTGCTGCACGGGACAGTGAGGAAACAATGACCTCCAGATGGCTACAAAAATTCACGACTGTGTGTACGTACGGCCAGACACGATAGCGAATGCGCTTGTACAAGATGAAGTTGAGATCGCCATCCCGCAGTGCTCTTCCGTGTGGGCGGAATTGTCTGTGGATCTGCAGATATCTAGCAGTTGCACACTGCACAATGTAACAGGATAGCATCCCTGTGCGCCAGACTGCAAAAAGCGCATACAAGTGTACGTGCCTAAACAGACGCAGCAGGATTTCTGAATCCCACCAGGAAGTCACCAGTCCCGCACCCGTATGGACACACTCCGAGCAATACCACATGCGTTCCCCTTCTGCAGTCCTCAGATGTCCTCCGGCCAGGAACACATCCTGTGACACAGGAAGCCGGTTGAGCTGCTATTCTTTTGTACTGCCTTCCTCGCACGGCACGCAAGTCTCATTGCCCTCAAGAGATGTGGAATTAGCAGCCTCACACCCGTATGCGTTTGCCTTCGCAGATGTCACTTGCTGCAGGATAAAACTTGTCACAGAAGCCCTGACAGAAAAAGGGTTCTACTGGCACGAAAATTTCCGCCGCCTCCTATTTCAGGCTGTCAGGGCGCCCTGTGTGCAGCGGAATACATACTTATGTGCCGGAAAGCGATGATGGCCATACTGCAATGTTGAGACGCGTTATCTTTGTACAGGAGAACACAGGAAGTCACACGGTTGCGCACAGGCACGCGGGCAGCTGGTGCGGCTCCTGTTGTCTCTACGTGATGTCAAAGGGAGAACCTGAAGACCACACCCCGATAGGCTAGGAACAGGAAAAAAACAGTTCAGAAAGGAGCTGCGGCTTGCGCTCTGTTTCTACACTTCATCCTCAAAACGGTTGCTTTTGCTAAGTTCTCCTGTAGCATTTTACACAGAAAGGTAAGAACCTCAACTTTCTCTGCAGACGTAGGGCTTTCACCGTTCTGTTTAGGAGCGTCCGGAAGGTTGGTGTCCTCTACACGTAGGATGACGAGTCCAAGTGCGGGTAAGCCTTTCTTTTATACTTCTGCGTGTAGGTGAAGACGAAATGAGTGAGCCTAAAACTCCTTACACCGGAAACTGTTCACCCGAAATCGGCACAATAATATTCCACAAGTAAGCGTGATGCACGCCGTCAGGACACAGCTCCGCACGTCTTGAGTCTACGTGCCTCACCCTGTGCCAAGAGATCCGTGTAGTCAGCACCAAAGTGTGATTCGCCTGCAAGGTGGGCTAGATCCTCGATATCCAGAGAGCCGTTCCACCTGCGTCACACGCCTTTACATCTCTTTATCTCTGTGGTTACTGTACACACACATTTACGTATAGTCGTTTATGCACCCCCTGCAGCTACACGTTTGTGTGTATCGTCCTGACGCCGACAGGGTATGCACGTGTGTGTCTGCATGTGCTGACACAAATCTCTCTCTTTCACGGAAGCACGTTAACACCGTCCCTCACGTATCTGTATAGGAAAACACACAAGATGCGTGTATATACGGATAAGGAGACATGCTCATAGAGCGTTCTGAAGCGTCACGCACAGCTATTCCACCTGTGTATAAGTCACACATGGTATTGGGGGAGATATGTATTTCTCTCCTCCTGCATGTTTCGCATAAGAAGTTCTTCATCGTTGATGACGCACGAATGTCTTTTTTGTGAGGGTCTCAACATCACCGATTCCGCTTCCTGGCGACCGACGCTTTCGACCTAGGCGGGTCGATTTAAATTAATAATCTTGACACTGTACCTTGTGAACAGGCACCGCACCGATACATACACATGTGCATATGTATCCATGGAGCTAAGCAGATCTATTTCTCTGCCTATTTGTGTGCAAGTGGGCGTAGGCTTGACCGTGCGCACATTCGAGCGTGATTGTTGTAGCACCACACTGTGAAGATACCTGTGGTTTCTGTCGCGTTGAATCGTTCGAACCAACGCACGTAAGTTTCAAAGTTGAATACATCTCCCTGTGCACACACATACCATGATAGATGTTGTATGTGTACACTGCATATTTTTCTATATGCAGCCTCTTTACGCTACATTTATATTACCTCGTCTCAGATGTAACGTAGGTTGCAGCCACGTCAGCAACAGATCCAAGTCAAATTCTCGTAGTCGCAGTTTAATCAACTGAGACTATCCTCGAGCAGCGGTCAACAGATTTGCGCATCACGGGTGTATGAGGGCATGCGTGAACAGCTTCTGGTCATGCTGCAGTAGGAGGTATATTGCTATTCTTCTATTAACCAGCTATTAACCATACATGTGTTCCTGATGCAATTAATGTACCCACGATTTAATGCAGTCTCATATTTCTTAGTTCCATTGGGTTCTATTCTAATTGTGCACATGATTGTGAAAAAAAACTGCGTGCAACTGTAGTATTTTTGCACACGTGTCTCTACATTTTACTCAAGGCCATTTGCGTACCCGGAAGATACGGAGACAGATCGGTGCAATGAATTGTTTCCTCTTTGTCTTGTCCCCTACAAATATGTGTCCCACAATGCGTCTGCGTCCCCACATATCTATCTGTCTATATACTTCCCCGTATAGCTATCTATCCGTCGACCAATGTATCTGTCTCTATCTCCGTACACGTATGCATAAATATATGTATACATATATATATATATATATATATGTATATATATGGGAGCATGTGCATGACTGCAGATAGTATCGCATTGATGCATAGGGGTGCATGTGGCTGCAGAAGCGCCCAGTGTCTGTACTACGTAATACTGCAGGAGCCAAGTAAAATTTCATCAGAGAGTTCCTGCTAGTAGAGATGGATGTAGTGCAGCTATTCCGAACATGCGTGGATGCTATAAGAGCTGACACTGCGGGTCGTGTACACCTATACAGATACACACACATATATATGTGTGTGCGTCAACGAGCGCTATCTCTCTTGCCGCCGGGAGAGATACACGCAGGAGTACGTGTGCGTGTGGAGAGCTTTGAGTCTGCGTTTGCTCTCTTGTGCCTATGCACCTACATCTCTGTGATGCAGACGTCATTGCACCGTATATGCCAGCACACTGTTCAAGTCATAAACTGCTGGAACCTGTGTGCGTAATGCAGGTATGACGCACCACCAGCAGAGCAGGCCTCTGTGCAGTCAGTCGCGACAGCAGCACACACCCAAGCAGGCACGGCAAGTCTATATGTTGTCTCCTTAGTGCTACAAGCAAAAGCTAGCTGCACACGTCCACGCACGCGTGCCTACGTATACGAGCAGATCTACTACCTCTAGACATCTCTGTCTCCACACACACGTGTGTATCTCTTTATGTGTGTCTGCAGCCACTCTATAAAAAATAATTACATACGGAAATCTTTACATTTGCAGATGATCCAGGCGGCATCCTTCACCTTCTTTTCGAGCGTACATCAACCTCATATTACGAGGAGGATGCACGCGTGTTCTACTAACGAGACGCTCCTGGAAATGAAGTGTTGCCATTTCCTGCCGAGCTACCGAAAAGGTAGAACACCTCACACATATGCGTGGTGTGTGCTGCGCTTGTATGCATACATCTGCATAAACTTCGTGACGCATCTTGATGTAGAAATAGGTGTGAAGTCTTGTTGCGTCTCCCCATGCGCGTGCAGGAATGGAAGGGAGCGCGTGGACATTGACGATAAACTGTTCAGCTTCACCGCTGGCAGCGTGTGTGCAGCTTACCCTCGCCACCAGACTGTTTCAGGCTTGGCGTACGCCTTCGTGTACCAGCGCCGCACCACCACGGCGAGTTCATCTTGCTGCGGAGGAAAATCAAACTTTCTCTGACAACAATTCTCTTACGTTTCCAACTTCACAACCGACATATATATATATGTATCATTTGAGTGTGATGCCACTGAAGCGTGCGTATAAGTAAAAAACTGTGTGTATACGTATATACCCATACACGTATGTCTTTGTTTGTGGATACGCAGCTGCGGATACACGACGCAGAGCTAAAATGAGACACGGCCTAATGGGCCGCAGCATCTGCCTTCGTGACTGCAAGGAGGCAATCACACAAGGCCCACACACGTCCCTACGACGCAACTCAACTCACATACCTCTGCATAGGCTCATATTTGACGCTGAGTGTGAAAACTTGCACGCACGGGTAGGCAGTCAAGTGTTTTCACAGAATTGGTCCACGAGTGCTGCCAAGAGAAAAGCTTTCCATCCATTTCACTCACTATTTATATTTTTCTACATGTCAATATGTAGAAACGGGTGGCCACGTGTGCACGAATACTTGAACGGCTATACACATATAGGTTTACATCTACACGTGCAGATTATCTCAACGGGTAATTACACATTTATGTGTAAGCCACATCCGCGGAACTAGAGGTGCATCTTGTACCCGCGTACGCGAGTGTAGCGTCTCCGGTCCGCCTATCTGGCAGCAGATATGTGCCAATGACTGACACGCAGGAACGGGCAATTTCTCTTGTATCAGCTTGCCTCGACAACCACGTCTATAGAGAACAAACATGTTTATTGTTTTTGAATGATTTCGTGGCACCTCCACGTTTAGTAAGACCTTTGCAAAATGCACCTGCGCCGCACCCTACCTGTGTTTACGTGCGAGCTCACGTGGGGCGCATTTCTCACACATGCGTATGTATATATTTACGTAGGTATCAGCCAGATAAGAACTACAGCGAGGGCGTGCTGGGTGCGTGCTTGTTTGCCGCTTGACACTCCAGTCCCTACCGGGTTTACACGCAACGAAGGAATGTCCTAATGCCCGAGCGCTGCTGCGTCGTTCTGCTAGGTACTGCGACATTTTTCATGGCCCGGCGGAAACCCCCTGTTATGCAGCGTGTAACAAGCTGGCTATGATCCGCTAGACGGGCACGTGGTTGCATGGGCGCCATTGATCCGTCTGCGTATGTACGTACGTGTATGAATATAAGTGTCTTAATCCATTTGTGACAGCAAATGTGCACAAATGAATATGTGCACGTATACATATATATATATACATGTATATAAATCTCCCTCTCTCTCTACATATATACACATATATATGTATATATTAAGATAGATAGACATATCGGCAAGAAGGCGGCTAAATGCAAGTGCAGATGTGTCCCACACATAGCAGTTAAGATAGCTATCGAATACATAAAATAAGGCTTCGATCTGCGAGAGCGCGGCAAGTGACGTATGCAAGCACTTATGTGTGTGTATAGATGTGAACATGCAGACGCGTTAAAAAACTGCTTTATCCGGGCAGTGGTATGGCCCACTTTAAGCGGCAGTGCGATGGAGGATTTGCAGCCTTCTCGAATGCTCTCTTGTTGCCCCAACATCGAAAGCAGATCCTGCACAATCGCATACACTTCCTTCGCGCAGCAGTATTTCAACATTAGGAGGCGCACTAAGGCGTCTCTTTGGGTGTGTGTGACCCTGTGTACATATATACATATATATTTATAGATTTGCACGGTATAGATGCACAAGTGTACTTTTACACACCTATTTGCGTATACACTTGTAGAACGATATTTTTATGGATGCATGTAGACGTTCACGTCAGCAAACATCTTCACTAATGTGTGAACGAACAGAGAGAGGCACCTGCAGAGACAACCCAGCAACAGACGGGCATCGTCGCTGAAAGGAAGTCCGGGAATAGTGCAAGGGAGCTGCAGAAATACGCCTCAGACGTGTCGACCGCGGATTATTCGGTCCCGCCCAGCAGTCCCTGCAGGCAGTCAAATTTCTTGGCAAAGGCAACCTGTGCAGAGATCACTTGGGCGCGCTGTGTGGTCCCTTTTCGCATCTTGTTAAACAGTCGTATCTCTTTGTACCGGCTTTTTCAGATACCTACCTCCCTCCACATATATATTTCGCTATCTGTTTGCATCTGTGTTCCACACCTATCTCGAACTAACGCTCTGCATATGTATGTCGTCATCTCTGGGTCTCTGGGCGCCGCTGTCTGTATCTCCCTGCAGATGTGTACATCGCCCTGGGTCTCTGTCTGCGTCTCTCTCCACCTCTTTAGAACCTTTCCACATTTCCCTCTGTACTTTTATGTGTACACAGTTCCGCCCAACCTCAGACGCGGCGGGCAGCCACATGAAGACAAATGTGAAAGTAGTTGTTCAAATCCGCTCACACAGGGTGTACAGTTAGAAATAAACACAGGTCGGTACATGCAGAGCAGCGAGTAGACGAACATGAAGTTGAAGTACCTTTTGACTAGGCAGAGATATATAGCGTCATTGTCGCTTGAAAAAAAAACAAGCACACTCTCCTCTGTATTTGCCTTGCTAAAGACGTTTTCTTTTTTAGTTCTACTTTCAAGAGAGCGACTTCTTTTTCAACAGCAAAACAAGGGCGCGGACCTGCGTACAAGCGCAGGTAGCACCTTTTCGTTGAGCCACTTGAATGCATCTGCGTGTCCTTGCCTGCATTCCTGAGCCGTTGTGGGTGCGCACTAGTCGGCTTTCTATACCGACGGTCGTTCCTGCTCTGTGGCACACTGTGTGTGGCTGCTTACTGTGTGTCAGGGTGCCTCCTCAGTTTTAAAAAGTAGATGAGTCAGCTGCCTTCTCCGCACTCATTCTCCTCTCTTCCTGTTCTATCATTTCCAAAAATCACTGGATACACATATGTGCAGAAGCAGAGCGACAGAGGGCAGACGAGTTGATGCTAACTTCTACCTGTGTGCGTGCACGTCACGCAGTGGCTTGTCAAATCCGTCAAAAAAGACTATCTACAAGAAAAACAGCCCAACTGCTTGTTCTGTACAGCCTTTGCTGTGGTAGTTTTATATGCACGCCCTCGCTATTCTCGTCAACCATGCCGATACATTCGTGTCTCTGTATATAGATATGTGCGCTTGTCCTTGAGTGTGTGTATTAAAGCAAGGCTTGCGTTTGTCTACTGGGTCTCACTTCCTTTCTCGTCTTCTCTGTGTGTACGATACAGGAGTGTGTGGGACACAGTCTTCAAAGCTGGTGTGTCCACCGGGTATGAATTCCGTCACTTGTGTATACCGAAAACTATATAATATGTGTACAGACAGGCAGTTTTCGTTTTGCTGCATTCTGCCGGCTTCGTAAATGCCACGACATACGGATATGCATACGGCTGTTTCTGAAGATGTTGTCTACTTGCGTATCCGCAGGCGTAGCGGCATTTACTTGTTTGAAGAAGTTTTTATCTCCAGCTCTTCGCGTGTGAACATATCTTGCCGCTGACGCGTGACAGATGCACCGGAGTTGACGGCAGTCAAGTCTGCAGGAGACGTGTTTACAAAAACACCTTCTCTGTGGCGCATGTGTATTATTATACATGTGTGCAGGTGTGTGTTTACTTGTGCGGCACTACAATAACATACAGTGCCTGCTGTCTTGCAAAGCTCACGTTTTCTCTGCCTCACGACCTGTACGCGAAAAGGTAGACAAACAAGCCGCTCACGTAAATAGCCGAATAGTGAAATTGCAGTCCCAGTACACAACAGAGGCCGTGTGCCCAAAATTTTCAGGCAGGTTGCACACACACGCTGCCGCTGCCTCAGTTTTCTTTAACTCTCTCATCAACAGCAGCGACACTGCATCTCTATACCTGACGCATTAAGGTGAGGTCGGGATTGCGGAGGACAGAGGCGGGCAAGAACTCGTAGATCCAGCCCCAGTTTCTATATGAAGAGGAAATCAACCTCATTTGCCCGGGCGCTGCATGCACGTTACTCGCACTGCATATGCCCTATTTCTCGCTGCGTGCGCATCCCGCGCTCCACGTGCATCAATCATCTGCTCTTTCTTTGCAAAGCCAGAGAGAGCCACGTCACGCTGGCCCCCACGCAGTGATGTACCCCAACGTGCTGCTTCGAAACAAACAGCGAAGACAGTGGAGCACATGCCAATCGCGCACGCGTGCTGGCCGCGGCACATCAGGAGTTCAGGCACGCCAGGTTGCAAAGAATACGGAAGAAATAAGCCGTAGGCAGAGCCAACGATTGCAGACGAGTCCCACGCGCATTCCAGGACTGCGCCGGGATTCTCACGCACACAGCTCACATAATTTTTTGCACCGAAGTACTGCACGCAAGAAAGCAAATCGCTGACTTTTAGCCGCAGAGGGACACAGGGGCGCCTACTGGACCAGGATGGCCGCAGCTGTAGTCCTCGTATGAGGGACATCAGCGCACGTGTAACAAGAAGAGGCAGCGAAACCGAAGAACTAGCGCGTGCAAAGCAATTTTAGAAATGAAGCGCAAGCAGGAGTTGGGAGGACGCTCCAAGCGATGCGCGGGGGGATTTCTTCGGGCGAAAGGTGCAAAGGAGCACCCAGGCACAAAGGACATACAAAGAATTTGACAGCGAGCATGTGAAAAGCAGGAGAAAGCCGGCAGCACCACGCATGCGCAGAAGAATTGTAAAGCCAAACGAACGTAGAGGAACCCAGAGGCTCGATGCCCACAGCTCTCTTTCAAGGCGCAGCGCGCGCGCCTTGACCTTACAAGGAGAACTCAGGGAGAAACACGTTTCACAGATGCTGCACAGAAAAGAATGCACGAGGACAACGTGCCTGCCACAATAACGTTACTACGGGCTTGCAGTTGTATGCAAAGAGCAGAGCAAAATAGCATAAAGCTGTTCAAAAAGATCTATGTGACAAGAATAAGGAAGGAACTCCTGCAGGCAGGTAGGTGGGCTGGAGGACTCACCTGTTATCCATATGCATGCCCTGGGTGATTGAACGTAGTTTCCGTTTACAGAAGCCAGCCGTGTGCATTCTGTGGTAGTCGTGTTTGTCGTTTTTTCAGGAGCTAGCCGCGGGCATTCTGTGCTAGTCTTCTTTATCGACCAAACTAAAAGACGGGATACTACGCGTCCGTGTAGTCGCTGGAGCTGTAGTATATGTTGGCGTGGGTACAGGCAGAGAGATAACACACGTCTGCATGCGCATGCGCGTACTCGTTATGTGTGCGCGTACCAGTGTTGAGAGATGTCTCGGCATGCTTTCCCAAGCATAGTTACACGGCAATACGAATCTCAATGGCAGTATAAGTACTGTCTTGGACTGCCACTATTCATCTGCATAAATTTGTGCGTAGCAACATGCTAGTATTCTTGCGTCTCCGTTTGCAGGTACAACTTCTGAACCGCACATATCTGCTCGTGTTCTCTAGTGAAAATTTTCTATCTCTATTTACACACAGTCCCATCCGGCTACATGTGCTTTTATCTCGAGGACGTCTACAAAGATATGTAGGACTTCAGACGGCGGTGACACAGGTTGTGACACGACACAGAGGTAGGAGCAGCACTACCAACAGCTGAAAAAGAGCCAGCTGCTTGTTTCTTCACGCTGAGACTCCCTGGTGAATCAAATGCTCGTCCCCTGATGCCACCTGCTTTCCGCCACCTCTGTGTACGGATTCACGCGTCTGCCCAACTTCGCAGCCAGAATCTGTTGAAACACACGCGTGGTTACACAGGTACGGCTGTACGTATACATGTGTAGAGGCATACGTGTCTGTTTGTCCACCGAGGTGCCTGCATCCACAGAGATGAACACGAATGCCTGTCCAAGCAGGTGTATGGGGTGCCCTAAAGCGCTATGGAGACAAACACGTTGTCAGCTGCAGGGGAGCCGCAGATTTTGACGCGTCTCTGCAGGCTTGCGCTGCGGTGACTTACCTGCGGCAGCAGGACACCGAAACTCACTGCTGTTTGGGAAGGATTGCTTATGCTGACCTGTAGGCACGCTATGCAGTATCGTAATGGTTCTACTTTTCCTGTCGCGGTCCACGACGTTGAGAATGTTTGTATGCGGCGCAACGAAAGATAGTTCCAGTGCGTGCAGTCGGCAAGATTCCATCTGGTGATATATAAGTGACTGCGTAGCAGGCGACTCGCAGCAGACACAGGTGACAACGGCTCACCCGGCGGCTCGGTGGCCCTCTACTAACGCAAATGCTATAGGCTGCATGTACCACGCCCACACTCATCCGGCGGGAAAGAGTCATCTGTGAAAAGACTTCACTCCGCATGGGTGCGGACGGAAGTACCCATGTTCAACAAGACTGATGTGACTCGTACAACGTGAAACCCTATATGTGCGTCATGATGTATTTTTATCATTATGCATATATGTTAAAACGCAATTTGGCCTGAACGCGCCTGCAAGGTCACACAGAAGACGGACTTTTTTCTGCACAAAGAGTCTAGAGCACACCAGGGAAGAGTGGGTGGCTGATAGAGACGTGGACGATATAAACGACAGACAGGAGGTCGATGTGAAAGACTACAAATTCTTCGTGTGTAGGCGTTCCTACACAGTTCTGCAATAAGTGCAGGAAAAAGGCGCTGAAGAGAGATTGGGTAACACGGCTTTTACCCATAAGCGTCAGTCACAGAGCAGCAAATATGTATTCAAAGCAAGGAGTACACACATGCGCATTTATACATGTATGCACCTGTGTGTATACACGCGTGCATACATATGTTAAAAAAAAATTGTCGGAAACGACTTGTAGCTATGGAATGAAGGACGCAGGGGCACGGATATTACGAACCTTTTCTCAGTGTGCCGTCAAACACAATTTTACGAAGAGTTTCTCTCTAACGAGTGAACCAGAGTCTTGATAGGACACTCTTGAATGCAAAACAAACAAAAGCTCACTTGGGTACATTCGCAGCAGCACAGTCATAATTATGGTTATTTGTCGGATGGTGCAGGGACTCGTTTCCATATGCGGGCACGTGACCACGGAGACTGTGTAACAAACTTGTAGAGAGACGTAAGGATTCTACCTGGTGTACACCCGCATGGTTCCTACATCTGCAAACTGTAATCTGGAGTTCTCTCCTGCACCGGTGTATCTGTGAGACACACACTAACGCACGAGGTTGAAACCTATTTGTGTGCACCTTGACATATATATGTATGTATGTAAAAACGCATCCTATGTAGAGGTACGTATGTATCAAAGGACAGAACTACTGTTTCCTTCATATATACATATACAATTATATATATATATATATCTAAATAATTGTATAGAGGGACCCTCTAGAAAGAGTGTCTTGCTCTCACTTTTACTCCATTGGGTATTTTCTCGAGGGTGGCGGTGAAGCTATTCGTGTCTGTCCTCCTGCATTTTTATAACCAACGCAGCAACAGCAGCAGGAGACACAGCTGCACCTCTGTGTGAGCGCTCTCAGTGCTGCAGCTGCTGCAGCGACCACGCGTTTACAAACGCATCATCTGCTGTTACTTCATTCGCACGGTCGCCCGAGTGGACAAATATATTTGCAGGCTGGTGGAAGACGTACGTCTGCCCTGTCGAATGAAGACCGAACGGACATCAAGAGAATCTCAGCTCCGTACCGGAAGTAGTAAGAATTACACCGCCAAAGCCACTTTTGCAAACCACATTTACCTCATTACGAAGAACGAAGACACACCACAGATGAAGAACTACAGAACAAATGTACACCAGAATCAACAGCTCCTAAAAACTGCTTCTCATCATATGTAAGGCAATGCATCTTTCTGCAAATAGACAAAGACAAAGAAGTGTACAACGTGGCGCGTACAACTCTACACATGAATGCATATACGCATGTATTTGTCACTCTTTGACTGGAAGGAAGAAGGTGCAGTCTGATTTCATAGAAAAAGTCACAAGCTATGGATTTGGAGGTGCAGACTTGTTCCTCTGTCAAATGCAACGAAAGGACCTCAAAAATTATTCTTCCTCTGCACTTCTGCACTTTTTTTCTACAATCAATATCACTCTGCATCTCAGACATAGAAAGGTTCCTGGTGCTGCCTAAATCCCTGCGTTCAGAGTCACAAGATTCACGCGCCCCGGTGTCCCACACCTGAAGACAGGCATGAATGAAATGGACACACGCAGAGATTTATATACGTGTATGTCCACGCCGATGTGGACTCTACTTATACACATTGTTAGATAGGTGTAATTGTGCGTGGCTATGTGTACCGTATACGTGTGCAGCCCAGTAGTTATCTCTACAGGGAGATACTTATATTTTTACCTATATACGCGTGCACGTACACGATTCTCTAGTGCGTGCACGTAGGTACGCAGGTGTGTGGCAGAATGCCTTCGGGGAGTCGGAACACGTGTCCTTGTGGCTGCTGCGAACTACCTCACGCTTCCTTCCTGTTCTTTTTCATCTCACCTACCGTGCGATGTATCCGTGGTGGGCAAATGGGAAATGTGCGGCATCCAACAAATTCTCCATCTGCCCAGCGCCACGCAGGACGAATACCACCACAGACAGCAGAGTGTTGTGGCAGAAGCTCCACAAGTACGAGTGAACACAGGCATGGACGCATAGGTGTGGGTGTAATACGACGCGGCTTCGACCTTCTTCGAGACTGCAGCGTCCTGTGGCGTAGCTGCTTTGGACAGACTCAATCGTTGATCAGTCTCGCGATAAAAAGCTGCCCTGCGTCGCGTACGCCGCGGATTGAGGGCCACTTTTCCGGTAACCACCCCCACCTGCCGTGTATGTACAGAGACCCTCCCCTCACAGAGATGGGAGATATTGTCGGGTGGCATAAGCGGCTGCACGTTTGCTAGTAAAGGCGTAGGGAGACAAATTAATCATAAGAAGTGGCGTAGTCGCGACCATTTCCAGCGGTGAGTGACGCCGCACACTCCGCAGGAGTGGTGCATGCGAACGAATTGTTCATGCATCAAGAGATGCCACCTACCGTAGAAACACGTGTGTGCAAAACTCTTATGCAGTCGCTCGCAGAACGAAAGAGGAGGAGTCTCTCTAGAGACACCAATGCTGAATAGATGATATCGGGAACCGCTGAAACAATGCAGTCCCGTCAACCGGCGAAGTAACTCCGGTCATCTGCTGAACGCGATGATCACATGCTTGTCTGTCGGCCTTGGTGTCACCACGAGTCTTGGTATCAGAAGGGCTCTTGGTGTCACAAGGGCTTACGTGAACATTTCTACACCTCTGTGTATACACGTCTCGCGAAAGGTGAGACTTGTAATCTTACGAAGCACGAGATAATGTGATTTAGGCAGTACCCCCCCCAATGTGATGAGTGAGTGGTTGGACTCTCTCAGCAATGGCGTATGTAATGGTTAATCTTCCCTTCCGTGCATCGGCTAAAGCTTAAGCAAAGACTCCCCAGCACACATCAACACATGCAAAAACTCGACCTTTCATAAATAAGCTCTAGAGAACAGCAACAATGGCACAGTCTACTGACAACCCATAGCAACATTTACGTGAAAAGACGCTTTTGTGGTGGTTCTGAGAGGTAGAGGGTTGTCTGCACCGGTGAGAGTAAGAGCACAAAACGAAAAGGTGCGGCAGCCTAAACACACAAAGACAACGTACACCTTTTGAACAACCGGACGCCAAGCTCTCTGATGCACAGAACTTTCGCTGAAGGACCACCTGGTGCTGCACACTTTCCGTAGACGCTGCAGCTCTCCTGCAAGCATCTATATATATATACGTACATATTTATATATATGTTCACGCACCTGCATTTCTAGTCTGCACTTCCTCCTCCTACAGGTGAAGTCTACCTCTGTCTTGCTCAGGGAAAGGAAACTCGCGATTCTTCACTGTTACACGGGACACCTAGGGATGAGTTCTGCGGCCATACTTCTGCACCTTTAGCACTTGAATAGACGTTTGTACCCACATTTGTGCGCGTGTGGCGGAAAACGGCGTCTTGCATCTGCACTTCCTACAGCTCGTGCGCACGTAAGCTGAGGGTGCCTCTATCTTATCACCGAGACCGAGTCCCTCTCTGACACAGAGGGAGGCTTCATGACTGCCTCCGATAGCGGCGACACCAGTGAGACAGCAGCAGCAACAGCGTTAGCAACGAGGAAGGATTTGTGTCAGTCAACTGAAAGCAGGGAGAGCGCGTATCATCTGACATCTCCTGAGTGCAAACGGATGTTTTCTAGAAGATGTTGCTCCCTGAAAAAGCACTTGCGTGCTCTCACCAGCAGACAAGGATCGAGGGGTATGTCGCTTTGTCCAAAGCGTCCATACACGAGTCCTCGCTCATAGGCATGTCTGATGGGGTAGAAGGGCACATCCCTGTCATCTGCATCTTCCGGGTTTCCTGCCGTGACAGTCAGGTGGAAAAAAATTCGTACTGGTAACAGCTGTGTCGGGGATGATCAGGTTGCATTTGCACCGAGGGCAAAGACAAAGTTCGCTTTCTACATCGATCCGCCGGGAATTACTGTGCGGAACAAGCGAGTCCCCAAAAGAAACCTTGTTGCCGCTCAACTAAGTTCTAAGCAGCTCCTCTCCAGTACAGCAGGCAGAGCATGGCAGCGTGTGGCTGAGTGTCCACTCAGTGAAACAGTGCGTGCACAAAATCCTTCCTCAACCGCTGATCTTGATCCTGATAGATTTTCGTGCACAAGTAGAACTTGCTCGGTTGCTCCCCAGGTAGCTCCCAGCGACCTTTGCACCTCTCCTGCAGGGTGAAATACATACTGCTGACCACAGTGCTACTAAGGTGCCAGACTTCTACAGGAATGAAAATCATCCTCTGTTGTCAAGCTTATTTTCGGAACTTCCGCCGCCGTGAACGACACACACGCAGGGGATCTTTTCTGTTCCTACGAGACCTCGTAGGGTAAGAGGAGGAGAGATATAGTTTCCCCTCAGTGAAAGCACAACAGGAAGCTCCCCCCGCACATTTCCCTAAGAAAATACTACTGCTTGCCTCTCCGGTAGGACAACACGTACAGGTGCACAACTCCTACGCTGAGGCGCACCCGTCATAAAGGAAGCAAAGCAGGAGTGTCGGGCTGCCTCTAGAGTCCGAGTGATATTCCCTAGAGTTTTCTAGAGCTGCCACTCGTCTTTCCTTATGCAGGGTCGCCCTCACGGACTTTCCTCCGCCGGTTATGCACAACTTCGGCACCGCTTCTGATGAGTGTGTTGAGCGTGTTTCGCCTTTTTCTGTACTTTGCCCCACGGCAACTGCCTATTGACGGGCTTCAAAGTTGTATTATTACTGAACACCTGCAGGAGGCGATTAGAGCTGTGACAACATGCGGAACGCGAGGGGGTGCGATGGACGAAAGAGAAAGGAAAACATTGGAGAGACAAAGAGCGCCACACGGGCTATCTGCCAGATCTTGTATTCAAATAATCACTGGGGTTCTGCGGTCTTGGCTAGAAACATCGGAGTGGTACTGAAAAGTGCCAGTGAGGCACAAGAAAATACGGCCTCGCCTTCTCAAAAAGCGCTCGATTTGACCACTTTCTCGATTGCGCAGGCGGCCTACATCCGTGCGCGGATGTCGCTACACACAGGGTGACATGCACGGCTGTGTTGATTTTTGCACACCGAAGGACACTTGTATGTCTTTGCGTACAGAAAACGCTAGACGAAGAAAGCGCGAGGTATGCTGAGGTTGCAGATCTTAGCTGCTACGCGTGCGACTAAATATAGCAGTGATCAAACTAAGCCGTACTAAAATCGTTAAAGCAGTCCTAACCGCTGGTACCACAGAGGTGGCATTTTGAGAACTAAATGTGTCACTTTGTCTAAACCACAGCCACATGAAGCAGAATGACGTTAATTGAAGGACAAAGTGCAATTTACATCTTTGACTCTCTGCACGATACCGCTCACGTTTTGGCGGCGCTTACCGAGCCAGACCCAGATAAGTCCCTGTTTGTCAACGCAAGGGAATGTGCGTACACAGGCCCCCGGAGGAATTCTGTGTGCGTTTCTTTGTTCGCCGTCGGCGTGTAACTCATCTTCTTCCACGTCTGCCGTGCTTTTTCTGGAGAGATTGTCCTTTTCTTTATCCCGGTGGAGCCTCGTGTACGACGTCGGTATGTACGATACTTTACCCGTGCATCCGTCAAACTTCCACCCGTGATACATGCATTCGAGCCTGGGAACACACCGAAGCTCTAGTCGCTTACAAACGTACACACGCATATGCATTTATGAAGAAACTTGACGCTCTAAACATCTTACATCTTTATATAAGCATTATCACCTACCGCATCTGGGGTGCGGCGTTCATGCGAGGCAAACTGGTATATACCCGTCTCCAGATAGAGTCACGATTTCTCACCAGCAGCGCTCTGCCTTGCGGAGCCTATCAGCGAAGTACCTTTGCAGTGTAGTGACGTAGCTTTACAGTCGACAAATGTCCATGCGGCGTCTGCCGCTTCTCCGTCCTTTGAAGGTCGCTACATAGACTATCAGGTGAGCAGTTTCACCACAGCGTATAAACTCTCCATTCTTTAGCGGTATATGCTGGATTTCGCTACACATTCTTAGAATGCATGACACCCTCATCCCACCGCCTACAGGATTCAATGTTCCGCCTGCAGCAGGAGGGACGATTCACTGTTTTTATCTGTACAAACAAGCCAGACGGTACTGCTGCTTTAGCGTAGAGGGAAACAGAGATTCTCTGTCGGTAGACGCGTGTCTATTCCCGCACACAGTGGATACGCTCTTGCGCGTGGCACCTTCACTACGGCTTGCCAAACACCAACTTGGAAAACTACTCCGGACAAACGACCAGACTTTTCTCTCCGCGTGATCTCCAGAGGCGTTTGCCATGACTGGTCTGCGCAAACACAGGGTCACTTTTTGTTTTACCGTCGTGAGCCTACACAAGACATATCAGGGCCTTATATCTGCATAAAAGAATATCACGGCCGCAATTCTGGGGTGGGCTCTCATTCTCCTTCTTAACTCTTGCATAACTATCCTCTGTCCGTTGCGCTGGCTTCTTCGTAGGTGTGTGTGCACCTTAAATCTGACTTTGTTAAAGAACAAGTTGACTGAACACCTTGTGGAACTCTAACACGTGCGTGTTCACCACTACACAGTACACAGTACAGTCCATAACTTATATGGATACGTCTGCATACCTTAGCACATCTATTCGCACATGACTGTGCTGAAACATGTAGCCCTTTCGCTGACTCTACCAGTATTTTTTGAAACACTGCAGAATGCTAGCACATGTGAGTAACTGGACGCCTGCCACTGCGTGTGCTGTGGTTCGCTCGTTTTTCTCCTCCTCGGAAAAAAGCTTTTGCAAAAGGCAAAAGCACACCACCTGAGTCGTACTGTAAGAAGTGAGGATATCAAATTCTTTACTAATGGTCCTTTTCGGTTGTGACGCAACACGGGTACGAACTCGAGCCACGTGCGTGCGAGGGAGTAGAATTTTCGATGTTATCGCTGAACACGTACTACCTGGAATGCCCTCTTTGCTCCAGCGTATCCTCTATCCGTTGCATTTCGACAAACGGCAAAAATAGTTTCTCTTGCGCTTGTTTCCACATTTCACTAGTCCGAAGGTATGTCACGCGTAAAGCGCTTTCTCCCTTTCGGTCTCGCTGTGCTCGTGAGGAGAAACAGCTGCCAGTTGCTTGTTGTTGATTTGCTTTCCTCCACTCTACTCACATGCAAATAGGAGAGTGACGCTGCACTCGAACTAACATACAACTGCCTGACAATGCGCAGAACACACTTTCCCGAGAATTTGTCCAGGATAGGTGTCTGAGGCTCCAGCTAGTGAAGTTGTTTCACTATTTGACTTCGCCCACGACCTCTGAGAAAGGACTGCCTGACATCTTTGCTGTACAGTGTCGAAGATCCACTTTTTAATCTTTTTCATAAGGACAAATCGCAGGTTAGTCTAGTGCTGCTACTCAGTCGACACTCCACTGAATTTTAATAGAGGATCTCCGGTCTTACGTGCCATCGACGACTTTCCCTACAGAAAGCTTGGCATTTTTGTGTGGACACCTGTCCATCAAACAGATGGGACGCCACTGAGTGAGCTGGCTTTTCCTGTTTTTCCAAAAGCGTGCCGTTCCGGTTCTCCCTCGTCCTCTTCTTTGCTCCATTGTAGCTTCGTCCGCAGCAGCTGCTTTTCCTCGTCTCCTTTCTTCTGCTGCTGCTCCGGGTGCACCTTCTTCTCCTGTGCCTGCTGCGTATTGCGACCGCGCTGGCCCTTTCCCCCTACCTACTCCTCCGGCGAGTTCCGCTGTTTCTGCTGCTGTTGCTTTTCCGTCCGCTGAGTAGAGAGAGGAGGATGTTGCAGCTGCTTCTTTCTCCCTTCGATACGCAGTCGGTGGTAAGTACGTCCTGTAGAGAACGAGCGGAAGTCCTAGGAGGCGGACACCCAGCGGCCGGTGACCCGGTGGATCGTACGGGCCCCGCGCGTTTGGGGCGGCTAGATTCGTTGAGATGCACACGGGGTACCAGAACTTTTTCTGGAAAAAACACAAAAGGAGTTGCATCGGCAGGAGAGAGGTGGCCGCCAGCATCAGGTACCTTGCCAGGAAAAGGAGATATAATATTCACACTAAAAGTGTGGCAGCAAAGATCCCTACCAGAAAGGAAGCAGTACATCTACAATATATATCCACATACAAATAAATGCATGTATGCACAGTCATACACGCACACACACGGGTATGTATATATATATATATACACGTATATACACGTATTTGTGTACCAACAACTGAGATACTCTCGTGTTGTGTACCCCAGCCTAGACGTCAGCAGCAGCAGGAAGGTGAGCGACAGAGCGAAGAAACTGCAAGACGGAATGCGTTACGCCTAGGAAGTGGAGAACGTTGTTTCAATCAAGGATAATACGAAAGCCGACAGAGTACAGGCTTCGGTAGCAAAGTTCAGTGTAGTTTTTCAAAACAACCCTACGTCAAGCTTCTTGTCACACGATGAAGTGAAGAAAATACAAGGCAGTTGACAACACGGAGGAGAGGAAACAACGAGGTCCTTCACACGTATACATATTACACCTATCATATACATACATATTAGAGGAGATTACTTAAGTACTCTGCGTTGTGGAATAAGAAATGAAGCCTGGCAGGGATAAAACTGCTCTTCATAAGAGAGACGGAGGAGGGAAAAGGTGAACTCAAAAGTGTAGACAGAGTTGAGGCGAAATTGCAGCAAGTTTTCGTAGGAGACGAAAAGGTACATATCGAACACTGCAATACGCATGGCGTATCCTAGAAACTTGGGTGCATTTCACACGAAGTCGTGTTTTGACTTTCTGCACAGTAGCTACTAATGTGAATCTTTCCCCCTTGTCTGTAGGTATATGTAGACATACATATGTAGATATATGTGTATGGAGATTATGTCTCCGTCACAAAAAACCGAACATTGTTATTTCAGAACTGATATTCTGTGCAGACGAGTTCCGAATGGGAAGTACTTTATCTGAGGATAAAAATTATATGTGGGAAACAGTAGTCGAAGGGATTAAACTAGGAAGTGAGGACGGCAGCAGCAAGAAAACCCATTTGGGGGGAAAAAGTAAATAAGTACAAAGATAATTCTGTCTGCAGAAGATAGAAGTGGGAAGAAAAGATTCCCAAGACGATGGCACTGTACAAAGGCGAAGTACACAAAGAGAAGGGGCAATGTGCAGAAGCTAGGAAAGGCAAAACTCGAACTATACAAAGAGTGGGAGTAACCTGTAGAAGTACCACAAGAGGCAGAGTAGATCATTGTACATTACAGGGGCCAGGCCTGCAGTTGAGAGAAGACGTCAGAAGTGACGCCAAAAGAAAGTAAGTTGAGGTGGTGTGTGTATCAGAAACAAAGACGCGTGTGTATCAGAAACAAAGACGCGCTACGGAGAAGCGGACATGGGGGATACTTGGGCAAAGGGGAAAATCTGTTTCCCAGCACTCTTTCAATGGAGCAAACAGATTCACTGGAAGCAGGAGAGGGAATGAATTACGCAAATACAGACGATGCGAAGAGATAGTTTGAACGCAGATGTTATGACACGCAGGGTGGCACGTTGGAGGGACCGCAATGTACAAAGCGAAACGGTGAAGGCTTCCTTACACACTGAAAAGCTATTACTGCATGGAGGAACAATTGGAAAGGAGAAGTGTCAGGAGAAAAGTGAGCACCACACGGGAAAGCAGAGGGTGAGAAGAAGAGCCACTTGGAGCAAAAAGGGTCACGGCAAGAGTGAGTTCCTCACTGCAGAAAGAGGAAATGAAGGCCCGATGCGAAAACGTCGGCGTGGGACTGATGAAAATACTACACACACATATTATGATTATATAGGAATAGAGCTGTAGGCACGTCTGCTCCAGAGGTCGACGATTGTAAGTGCCCGCACAGAAACCGGTGTGCGTACAGCCTTATGTAGTCGTACGAGCGCTTCACATTGTTTACGGCATGTATGCGACAAGTATACGTACACAGGCAGAGTCACGTAGAACTTTACAGACATCTGTTTGGTAGATGCACGGGTGCGTTGGGCTTGAGGGGTACAGGGGTGTGAAGTCTGCATCCTCGCGGACACGTCATTTTGCCAAGCGCGTTCACTTGGATGAAGCAGGGATATCATTCACTAATGGACGGTCAAAGAGGAATAAAAGACGACATCATCTTTCGACGAAAGGCAAACCTCTGTCTCGTACAGACACCCATTTACTCCCTGTGCGTGACTGCGTATTCGTACGTCTACGCATAAATATGTATACGCAGATAGGTACAACTCCTTACCGTTTCTGCTACTTGTCTGTTCGACTAGGATTGTATCCGCCGTTTTTCCGCACACCATTGTTTTACAGCTTAGGATCATGTCTGTCTGCAAACATCTGCACCAGTTCTTCTGCGTGAATCCTTATCTGTGAACGCACGCAATATAGCTAACAGGCGCGGAGGAAAGAGGGAACGACTACTGAAGAGGGAGTACGATATGACAAACACCTCGCAGTTGACAGCTGCCTTCAGAACGTTACGTCCACTCCTTGACAGGCTCCTTCACATCTGTCCTTGTACAGCTTTCACAACGTGATGTATTCCCCTATTAATTACAGATGCGTGTACATATATATATATATATCTATATATATGCGTACGTATACATATGTATACGTTCGTGTGTCTACCTTCCAATCTATTCTCTCTCACTCTATACATATACATATATATACTGGCCTTTGATGACGCTTGCCATAGCAGCCGCTTTTTCTCTCAACTAAAGCGTCTGAAGATCGGCTTCCCCTCCCCTGTTTATTGAACTACATACTCAATATCTCATGAGCGCGTGAACAAGTTTGTCCTCTAACTTGCGCACACAACGCCCCCGCACAAACCCTATATAAATGCGAACAGATGTCTTGTCTTGCAGGTAGCCTTCCTGTTTTGGCTTATAACGCGTGCATATATATATATATATAACCCACACAAGTCTCTATCGTACACATAAATGAATACATGTAGTCGCACATTTTGAGTATCTGTACGTGTACATGTATATACACAAAATGTGTACACACACCCTTCTGTGTACACAGCTAACACACACACAGGTGTGTGCGCATCTGCCCGTTTGTTTGGAAGGGTGACCTTCGGGGGCAGTGTAAGAATAGATTTGCTGAAACGTGCAGCGCGTTTTCTTAGCACGTTGTCATCTTACGAGGTCTGTTTCGATGTGCGAAAGGCCTCCTTCACCTTCCGGAGAACAGCCCTGCAATTTCGAGCATGGAGAAGTCACAAGGAGTTTACTCATTCACTGGAGAAGTGCGTAAATACTCTTGTTCCTGGTTGACGCAGAAAGGGTGCGTGGGCTTGCTAGAGCCCATTGCGCTGTTCGAAAAGACAAATTTCTGTGTGCTGGTATTTGTTACTTTCTGCGCCCGCCCTTCGAACGGGATTCTTTCACACGCAGGGGCTTTTTTTTATTTCTTTCTGTCTGCCAGCAGTGGCTGCACAAAACTGATTCCTATCCGTCGCTGCAACTTCTCTTCCGGTACCTGGTGTCCACGAGAACATCTCTGACTTGTCTGCTGTTGAAATTGAATTATTTCCACTACAGCCGCTTATCTGCACGTACCCTACAACGATACTTGACAGAAAAGGCGCAGCGTCTTGAACTACCCATGTTAGAACCCTGTGGAAAGACAGGTGAATGCGTCGGAAAGTGGGTACGAAGCAGTCAATAGGTTCACATAGATACACAGCACCGTGTAGCCGGAAGAGCGTTGTTCGCCTGCGCACCTATTTCAATACCCGGAGACACATGTTCCCTTTTTGAGTGCCGCAGACGCAGAGGGGCCAATTCTGAATATTGAAACCGGCGTGTCCGTATGCTGTTGGTATGACAGTACACACGTTATTCTCCAGGCCGTACGCACAAACGCAGAATACTTAGCAAGTATGCTCCGGCATTCCTGAACTCGTCGTGTGCATCCGCGTGGATGCTTGGATATAAAAGTTACGTGGGTGTCGTGTTCCAGACTACCTGCGCCTGCACACATATAGATTACTGCGTACCCACAGGCGCACATACATAGAGAGACCGACCTGAATACGTACATCTGGTGCACAAACATATCTACCACATTTGTGTATTGATGTATATCTGTGTACAGGTTGACTACCGTATTCAAATTCTTGCATGTACACATATATGTATGTATATCAGCAGATAAGCATCGACCTGCCCGCAGGCATGCTGGGAACTAAAAAGCGACACTTGTGCGTCGGCTCTTACACAGTAGGGCGGAAAAACAAATACACAGATATACGCAAGCGCACAAGTGTGCCGGGTCGTACTAACAGGTTTCTATTCTTTTCCATTTCATCTCCTTAAGACAAGCATAACAAAGTTTCGCATGTATTCCCATATATACATGCATACATACAAATATTCCATAAGCGTGTATTTGGTGTGCTTGGCTCTGTCTTACAGCGAGGCAGAAGAACAAACATACAGTTAGACAAAAGCGCACAAGACTGCGCGTCCGTCCTGACACGCATATCTGTCTCAACATGTTTCTCTTCGGAGAAGCATTTTGAGATATCTGTATACATTTTCTTTAACAGATACAAAGAACCCACTTATATACATGCATGTAGTACGCCTTTCTCCACCGTTGCGAGCCTGTGCTACCTTGCGGAGGAGGGGCGTCTGAGTCCCAAAGGGCTCGCCGTAGGGAGGGAAATCTGCACACTCCATCGTATCTTCTCTGTTTCAAAGATCAAAAATCCACACGTTAACAAAAATATTCTCTCATTCCGCTGTTTTACATGTTGATTCTTCACATACATATTCTCTCATTCCGCTGTTGTACATATTGACTCTTCACATACACACGTACGTTTGTGTTTGCAGTGGTGTAATGTACCCGCGCACACCCCATCTCATAATCAAAACACAAAGGCACTTTTAACCTTCAGGAGGAGGAAATGCATACTCGTAGGAGCGACGTCGTAGCGGTACACGCCTTTGCGACGAACTGCGTATATGAACGTGGTTCAATATGGCACATTCGGACTCGTGCATTAACCACACGTAAAACATGCGAAAATGTACATAAGTTATTCTCGAATGCCTGTCAACCATCAAAAGCAGCCTCCGCTTGATCGACAGGCGGAAAGAACCAAAAACCTGGCTGAAACTCCATGCACTATTCAAAAGTTCACGTACGGATGTAGAAGTTCAAACGGTTATCTTACACACCACAGACAACTAGCAGATGTCACCTTGTGCTGTTCTCGTACACAAAAGTGCTCAATTTTGAAGCGAGGGGCCCCCCTGACTTTCGGAAACAGAGTATCGCCCGTAAATTACGCATACGCTGCCTTGTAACCACTGTTCACACGTCGAATATCGATGCTGTCACTTCGTGAATTTCTGCATCTCAAACCCTTGCCGTCTTCTTTATAGCACGTGTTTCAAGTGTGCGTGGACAGACGCGCCTGCCTGTCAATCTCCTTTTTCTCATTCTGCATATTTGCGTTGCTTCGTTTCTTCCTACTTTTTCCGCATATGACCACACGAATATATATCAGAAAATATGTCCGCGCCGAAGCGTCTACGAGTATTCAGCAGAAGTTAACACCGGTAGACATATAAAACGAACTTGCTCGTCGCCCTTCCTGTGCAACTGTGTTCTTCATTCTCTCTCTGCCAGAATCTTTACGTGCGCGTGAGAAAAAAGAGGCCGCGGCTTCGAGTGCCCTACATTCGAGACTGTCGTAGATCTTTGGTTCAACCCCTTTTGCACTCCAGCGGAAGTGTGCTCTATTGTCAAAGCGACAACCTGTACAACAGTTGCTTTTCTTTGAACACTCCGGCTACCCGCACATATCTATATAGGCAGGTAGAGCCGGGTTCTCTTCAAACGCGTCGCCAGCTGCTGCTCTCTGTATCTCATGCCTTGAAGAACAATACTGTGCAATCGTGCAACGGTCCCCTAAGTGGTCACGTTAGTGAACCTTCAGTTCTCTGCATGAACATTTGACGGACATTGAACCTTACTACGTTCCATTCTCACAGCTTTTCACACATCACAATTAATGTGCCCGCAGTTCTGTGCTACTCTTCAGCGCTGCCTGCCCACCGACCACACTCTTACGCAAAGCTTAGAAGACGAACATACTCTGCAGACTCTCCATCGTTTCTGTGTACAGAAATGATAAGGTGCTCTCAAATGCGCACCCTCCAAACATACATGCGGTCTACAGTATGCCCTTACTTTTGAATAACTTTGCTATCTGACAACCTCGATCGTGGGTGGCATCAGAGGAATGCAGATACGGAGGTCTGTTTTATTATTCTCTTAATTCGCCTATGTGCGCTAAACGGTTCCCCTCTCAACTCAAAAGTCTCAGAAGTTTTGCCTGCTGACCTGGTTGGTAATGCGGGAATCGTGCTTGTGCGTCAGTGATACGCTGCATAGGCTACGGCAGAACAGAGAAGCGCAAGAGTTTCCTATCTTTCACTTTTCGTGTGATTTTCGGGGAGACATAGGTGGTACGTTTTTAAAATCCGTTGTGAGAATCACACAAATGCGACGGTGTGAAAGAATTACATCTGGGTGGAAAAGGCGACTAACGTGTAAAGCTCGTGCGTACAACGTAAGTGCCCGTACACGCCCGTATACACAAATACGACACTACAGTAAATCTGTAGGGGTATATGCATTTGCATCCAATGACACATACATATCTGTCAACGTGTCTTTTAGTACGGTGAGAGCTACGTGAAGATACCTTCAATCCCGCGTCTGCATCTACGAAAAAGAGGACTGCGACTCCATCCATAACACTGCATACCGCTCACGCGAACAAGACTGTGCCCAGAGTAATTGGGCAAAATCAAAAGCAACTGTTACCGACTTACTCCATGTCATTCGAGAAACTGAAATTCATAAAATACGTAGCCAGCATACCAACAACACTTACCGTTGATGTGCAATACTAATAAAATCGTGGACTTGTCAGGTGCACCTCTCGTGTAGATCCACTCTGGAGAAATATTGCAGACAAAAATATATACGAAAGCGCGTAGATGGCATGATGTATCGGTGAACAGAGCATCCATCCTAATAAATACCTCGATGCAAGAGAATCTATCGAGCAAGAAGTGCTTTACGTACCCTCGCCTAAGGACTCCTTATTGTCCACGTTTCAATGGAAAAGTGGTAATTTGGTAGTTCGCTGAAGTTTAACGCAGAAGACACATAAACGTCTCCATGTATTTGGTTGTCCACAGAGACGTCTGTGAAGCGTAAGTTTCCGGACAGTATACGTCGCACACCGCAGACACGCCAGCCCCAATCTACTTTTGGCGACGCGCTGCGGAGGGGGTTGCGTAGGCAGAAGTACATCAAAGTTTCCTGCAGCGACAATGCAGCTGCTTGACACTTACGTCTAGTCACCAGAATGCTTGGGGCGGTTGCTGCACGGAGCGCGACACAGATTTGTTTTCAACTTCTCTGATGCCGAGCATATCCTGTTTATGAGCTCATACAGAGACGGAAGAACTACGACAACTTGTCTTTACCGTAGTCGAATGCACACGAGTTGGAGGCCAGTAAAAACGTGCATTTCCTGCGGTGGCTGCCTTACGAAGAACTGCCACGTATCACCGCTTGTACACCTCTCTAGACTCTCAGTAGACACACACGGAAATGGGTAATCTTCCTCTTTGTGGTGAGTCATTTCGCCTTGTATTAAATCTGTCAGTTGACCAGAACAGCAAGTGGATGGCTGCAGGGGCGTCGCTGCGTTCATTTCCTACGCGCTCTTCTCGCTAAGAAACGGGATAACCTAGGTCTGCATGTACCAACAGAAAAGAAAGGGCAGCTTGACGACTACCCGAACGTAAGTAGATAGAGAGCTTTCTCCACAAATCTGGAAACCTGTTCTCTTTCTCCCCAGTGCTACGGCCGTACTGACAAGGAGGAGTTATCAGAACTGACGACAATTCCTGTGCCCACCATAAGGTGAAATCTTTCGACTGACTTCATCTCTGCAGGAAGCACGCAGGAATGAAAGAAGGCTGGAATGCTCTAAAACCGGTAGGCGGCTAGACCGGACGGGTTTAACTACGTGCGGCGTAGCTATGGCTGTTGAAGCCTTGTTACAAATAGAAACATAACCACTTTTGTACAGAAAGGGCAACTCCAGCCGCGGCGAAGTGTGCATCTGTTCTTTTTTCATGGTCTTCTGTTGATCAGCGGACTTCCTCAAGGCACTTCTGCGCACTTACATGTGAAGTTTTTGCTGTGAAGGCTTTTGCCCTTAGTCATGTCGTGACACACCATGTATCTACGTAGCTTTCTACGGAAATTTCAACCCCTCAAAAAGTGTGCATGTCATAAGTGCACGCGTTTACACGAAGGTAGTTCCACTTTATCTTATCCCTATATTTTAAAAGACATTCGTACAACTAGTTCGACACAAACAGCGCACTGCAGAGTTGCAGCTGGTAGGAGGGCTGTATACATGACGACACAAGGCTCTCTGTAGAGCTGCAGAAGAAATGGAGGCACTACGAAAGAGACACAAGTGTACGTGCAGACACTTATGTACATGTACAAACGTACGCCCAAAGGTACCTTTTCTTAAAGACAACAAAAAAAGAGCGCTTGTGAGAAATAAAATAGCGAAAGACCATACGTGCGGTTACTGGCATGTGTGCTTTCAGCCGAATCTACATACATGAAGAGCAGTAGCACCGTGAAGAAATTAGAGTCTTGGACTCTAGTGTGAAACCAACTTCTTAAACGTAGACTTTCGGTAGGTTTGCTTTTGTCCGGCATTGAGTTAAATTTCAATTCATTTGTGATATTGAAGATTGTGGAGTCTGGCACGCCATTCCGTCGCGTGTAGTAAGCTGGAAGAGTTTCCTGTTAAGACTGGCAGCAGAACCTTCAGGTAGGTTTGACTGGAGGACTGTCTACACTACTGGAATACGACAGACGCAAGCATGTGAAGATTCTCCATCCCCTGTGCTACTTACCAGCTTTTACTTATTCAAAGCTATCAAATAAAGAGAGGGGAATTTGTCACCGTCCCCAACGACAAGTCCCTAATAATGTATGGTTGAAAGCACACACATGTACGTAGCGACGCCTACTTATGGCTAGACACACATACGCACTGAGGTTTCTCTTCGTAGACCTAGCGACAAAGAAGCGCCTGTGAAGGATCAGAGGTAGCGCGAATTAACAGGCTCTGTGGAGTTACTCCTGCGCCCACTTTTCGTCCAATATTGAAGAAGGTGCAAACATCCGCTCGCCACACTTGCAAGGGAAAGGGACTGTCCAGAAATGCCGAAGGTGCATCAGAATTTACTTGTTTACAAATTCCTCCGCCTTCTCGCCAGTGGACAGCTCACTACGACTGAGTATCTAGAGCTGGGCAGACTATTTGTGAAACGCTACACATATTAAGCCCTTTCAGGTACTCGTACATTTGTACTAGTACCCTAGGCGCTTCTTTTTAGTCTTTTAAGCACTACAGCTGCGCAACGGCGTCCAGCCTCCTCATCATGTAATTGTTTACGTATGACATCATCACCATTAGCATCATCATCATCATCATCACCATCGTCATCGATATCATCATCGTCATTTTGTAGAATACTTGCTCGTCACTGAAAGCCCACGGAGACGCCCTATTCTCAAGGAAAGCTGGTGCACCGGAGATGTAACCTGGGTATCTTCTCTTACATTGGGCACACCTTTAGCTATCCATGAAAGTTCTCTACAATTACAAACGTGTGCTCAGAAGTGTGGCTCCCAAATTAGTTGGTTGTATAGACCGCTAGATGGTCAACGATTTCTCTGTGAAATAGCTTGGAAGCACACTAATAAGTACAAAGAAGAAACATAGGTAGCAATCCAGTGTGTTAACAGAATTTTCAAATTTATGTTGCGCTCAACCTAGGGGTGCACAAGATTGTGAGGAGCCTTCATTACAGGGGTGCAATGATGCCACAACGCGTACACATATGTAGGTGTATGTATATGTGTGCAGATTGTAACGACCAAAACGTAGTTGCTTGTTCCTTCGCATAAAATAGAGGAAGGCCCGTACTTCATTTTAACGGGTAATTACACGCTCTACTCTATCACTGTCTGCAGCATGGGCAAAGAACTGGTTCCTTCAAATACCACCACGTTCTAAGAGAATCCCATAGAAACATACATATGTATGTATATGTAGTCTCCTCGTCTACAAGCACTTTACTCTATAACTGCACCTCTACGTGCGCGTTGCTATCGAACAGCTTAAATGACACGCACGTCAATATTTTCTAAAGCAGCAACCACTGGTTGTGTTTCTGGTACACTGCATAGCTATACCTTCATTTTCATTCATTGCTTTCCCGTCGGCTGTGGCCTCTCCTACACCTTCTTGTATGCCTACGTTTGTGTACGTCTGCATACATATAGGTAACAGTCTACTTGCGGTGACCTCTGCCACAGTGCGCCTCTACGTCACTGCATCACTGTGCGTAAGGTGAAAACACGCCGCTGAAGGAACACAGCAGTCCCGTTTCCCCGCCAGTACACTAAGATATTGGACGTCAACAAAAAATGTCAGCCAATGCTGCCTGTTCCGTAATATCAAGCACGCAGCTGGAAAGAGCGAACGCGTACCTTATATGCTTATATTCTCCGTGGTGCGCAAAAAAATGATCAAGCACTGACTAAGAGCTACAAGGTTCCGTCGTGTAGCGTGAATGTTCGAAAAAGGTGTTATTTGTGCCCCTGGCAGAGTCCTTCCTGGCATAGTGCACTTCGCAGCTGCATTCTCACGGCAAAACCAGTCAACGGCGGGAAACTTCTGTGCTCTAGGAATGCCCGTGGAGAAAATACGAGCTTTTTGATACAAGCGCATGGACGCACCAGATACTTTCGCTTCTCCCGCACTGGCATGAGTAGAAAACTTGTCAAAGCTCAGCCTATTTCTCCCCCTCCCGATGTGCAAATGTTGTCATAGGTACTGCTAGACGTGAGCTAGCCGGTTTCTCACCATGTATACAAGTGCACACGAGTAAGTGCGCACACAGGTTTGCCTCTCTCTCCTTACAGGCAGCCGTACTATGTGCCCACGAGGTAGCCACGCACAAACAGGGTATCCACTGAATACTAGCACTATGCTGCATGCGGGCATACAAACAGGGCGCAACATAATCTTGCCTGTCTGGAACGTACACTTCTGCCCTTTGTAAGGTGTATGCCTCTGTTTGTGTGTATGAAAGTGATTAGTAGGCGCGTGTATTTGATGATCCTGACTAGGTCGACCAGCCTCGACATGCCTTGTTTCCCAGGTGTGTTCCTCTGTGTGTGTGTGTGTGTGTGTGTGTTTGTTTGTTTGTTTGCGTTTCTGCCATCTCTCTCGCTGATTTTTGTATCTGTCTTGGTGCGTGCATGATAAAGGCCATCGGCCGTAGAACACGAACGTACGTCCCAGACGCGCAGAGATGAGAACGAGAGAACCATATTTCCTACATTTGTGTATCGAGCCCCTACAATGGAGATGTCTAAAAAAATTCTCTGGAAGATATGCGCTAGATATCAGCCAGTAACTCGCTTCGTGGAAAAAACGCAAGCATGTTTCGGTTCGTGGTGCTGCTTCGTGTCGGTTCGCGCAAGTATCATCAGACACGAATTTTCTGCGTTCAACAACGCCAGAAGCCGCAGTAATATATACAACGAGGAAACGTGCAGGAAAGATAATGATAGAAGTTACGACCACAACACAGCCACAGTGGGGCATAACCGACACCATCCAACGGGTCGTGATTGGCCACAGTCAGTGGCAGATCTGCCCAGAAAGACGTCGTTGACAAAAAAAAAGTGTTTACATGCCAGTACACAGGACAACCGGAAGAAGACAAAATCACTTTCCAACGTCCGTAGATGAGGAACGGAGCACGTTCTACGCACACAAAGAAGTATCCTTCACATGTGCACTGGCAGAGCAGCACTCGGCATACACACACGCACACACTGATCCCAGAGGAACGCGGCTTCGTCTGTTTATAAACAATTCGGCCCGTGCATATCACTGCATTACCCACGCACTGCATTACACCGCAGTCGAATAGGTGACTGAAGGCCACAACGGTGCCAAAGCATCACGCTGTCTCTTCTATGCGCCGCGCTGTTCCAGATACACAAATTCTTGCAGGAAATCGTGTCCCAAGTTACACGATTTCCTCCTTAGAAAAGTCTACAAATCACTTTTACATCTAGAACATCCTAAAAACAGGGTGCATGGTGACACAATTCCAAAGCCCGTTGTACGGGCGTCTCGAGTATCCCTCACACGTATACCAGAGCGCAACACAAGTCATCTGTATGTAATTATACGTACGTTTCAGCTTATTAAATCGTTATTACGTAGCATGTGTTCAGCACACGCGGGCTCTGCACAACACACAGAAGTCGTTTCGAATGTACGAGTAATGTATACACCGAGTACATGGGCACATGAGATAGGTGTACCTACACACACATTTAAATGTAAATATGTGTATACGTATACGCGTCTGTATGCATGTATATGACAGGTTCCGCTTATCAATAGATTTTTTCTATTGATAAAAGACTGATACGTTTAACCCCGTCATCTCACTGTCGCCCTGGTTTTGCCTCTACGCGGACGGCGGCGCTGCTACACGCAGCTGCACCGTTGATCAGCATCACTTGCTGGGGAACACGTGTATGACACCGGTAATGGGCTCGTCTACATCATCAGTACGCTGGACGCAGCGGGTTCCACCACGACAAAATCAGATTCGTTGGACATAACGCTTGCACGTGGTCTTCCGAGCCGAAGTTGCAAGGCAACAGCAGCAGCAGTGTGGAACCAGGTACAGCACACCAGCTGAAAATGACGACTTATACATATATTTACTCTTCTCTTCACGCGGAGGAGGGAGTGTCTTCGTTTCCTTTTTTGTGCGTACCTGTGCAGGCAGTTATTTATCAGCAGGCACCCATCGCCACTCGCCATTGGGCTGCATCTGCAGGAAAGGCTGCTGCTGCTGCTGTTCCTGCCAGCTGTCCAGTAGCAGTTCCGTAGACATGCGGCGCTTTACGCCTCCTCTTCCTGCAGCAGGAGCTAGTCGTGCGAAACCGTCAGAATGCGGGAGACTGCTGCTGCCGCCTCTCTGCTGCTCCTGCATCCGCAGGCGCTGCTGTTCGCGTTGCCGGTGCTGCAGTAGCAGCTGCGCGTCTGCCACACGGGCGGCTTCGATAACGGCTCGTCCTTGCTGCAGCAACGCATGTGCAGATGGGCCGCTCTCCCCACTAGAGAAAAGGTGTCTATCTTCTCTTCTCTCTCTCTTCAGTCTAGCATCAGCAGCAGCACGTGCTTCCGCCGCTGCAGCTCTCCTTCTCGCAATAACGTACCGTCCTCGCACTGTCCAACCGCCTGCCAGCAGCAGTAGTGCGAGCAGCACATATCGAAGACAAGCTGCAATGACACTGCCAGCATCCTCTCCCTCTGTTTCTTCTCCTGCTTCCTCTGCAGGTTCTTCTCCTTCCTCGTCGTCTGTCTCCGCCCCTCCCTCTTCCACCCCTCGCCACCTGTGCGGCTGCAGCTCTCCTGTCTCCTCCTGATTTTCGAAGAAAAACCGTCCCCAAAACACATCCTCCTGCTGCTGCTGTTGTTCCTCCCTTTCTTGCAGTCCTGACGCTGCGGCAGCACGGGCTGCTGTCTCGTCTTCTTGCTGCCACCGATATGCAGTGCCCACACGACGGAGCGGCTCTCGCAGCTGCTGCTCTCCCTCCTCATCCAGCGTTGCAGCCCCGAGTCTGGCGTCCTTTAGTCGCTGCTGCTGCCGCCTGCTGCGAGGCTCCGTAGCGTCGAGACGCACGGTGAGCAGCTGCCGCCACGCCCTGCACTCCAGCATCACTTGCGCAGCGGCAGGAGCTTCCCACTCCACCGTCGTCGCAGCCGTCACATCGCCGATTTGTTCTGCTTCTCCTGCTGTGCCACGACTGAGAGGCACGGTATCATCCAGAGAAAACAGCAACGATCCTTCTGCTGCCGGTGTGGAAGTAGGCTGCTGCCCTTCTCCTGCTGACTCTTCTTCGGGCTCAGACGATGCCACAGCGTAAATGCGGACGGCCAGCAGCAGACCTCTTTGCTGTAGCAGTACTCGGTATGCGTCAGAAGTCACAGAGGCTTCGACGTTGCTGCTGCGTGTGTGCTGCTGCTGCTGCCCCCCCCGCTGCTCCGACGAGTCTTCCTCCACCGCAGGCGGCACCGGGTACACAAAAAATGTCACGGGGAGCTGCTGTGCTGCTGTTTCTTCCATGAGTCTTACCGACGGTGGGTGTTTAGAGCTTGCCGTGCGCGAGGACTGCAGCAGCGCTGCTGCGACTGCGGAATCGAAGAAGTCTTCTTTTTCTGCCGCCGTCCCACCTGATGCTGCTGGTTCTCCTTCGCTTGTGAAAGCTGCATCCGCGCCCTCCCCCTGCGACGTCTGCTGCTGCTGTTTCTTCCGCTGCTGCCGCTGGATCCGCACCCGCTGGTGCTTCTCGATGTGAATGACAGTCTCTGTGGGCGTCCAACGCATAAACGTCGGGTCGTGCAGCAGCAACATGCGTCGCTTCAGCGGCCAGGCAAGACAGGCGTGGACACCCGAAAAGGCAGCCCTGCCGCTGCTGCTGCTGCTCTGCTGCAAGACCAGCTGCTGCAGCGGGTGCTGCGGTACCAGAAGCCGTTGCTTCTGCGTCGAAGCAGCAGCGTCGGTCGTGTCCATTCCTGCTCCTGTTGTTGCGGCGCCCTCGAACGCTGCGGCAGCCGAGACAGGCAGCAGAACCTTCGCTTCTGCCGTGCTGACGGTAATAGCTACCGGAGCCACACCAGCAGCAACAGCCGCAGCCGCGGCATCAACACCGCTCCTCAACTGACGCGGACCAGCATGGCTGCCGCCCATCAACTCCTCCTGCATCAGCTGACTACACAGCGCAGCCCCTTCTTCTTCCTTTTCTTTTTCTGCGTCTCCCAGGTGCACGCGCTTCTGCCGTTGCTGCTGCTGCTGTTGCTCTGCTATCAGCAGCAGGATTCGCAAGTGCTCCGCTACGTTAAGACGCCGCTTCTGCTGCAGCACGCACGCATGCGCTATCACAACATCCTTCTCCGACGACGCTGCGGCTGCTGACGTGTCTTCGCTGCCGCTGCTGCTGCTGCTGCTCCAGAACGAGTCCACCTTGCTGGCACTTTTATTCTCCCTGTCTGTCTTGCTGCTGCCATCGCCACTGCTGCTGCTGGTGTCGGTCCCTAACAGCAGCGGCAGTGGATAGCTCTTGCTGGCGAACAGTACCGCGAGCGATGGGTCGCTGACCGAGCAGGACACAGACACACTTGAATCAATGTATGTGGAACTGCTTATTTCTGACCAACTGCCTTTTTCTGCTGCGTCCTTTGACGGGCCCTGCTGCTGTCCTTCCTGCGGGTTTCCTACTTGGACGCGAATAAGTACGGAAGGGGAGGCAGCCACCGCCGCGTCGCGCGCGAAGCCTGTTGCAGCGTCTGCTGCTGCACCCTCGGAAGCAGCACCCCACGAAAAGAAAGCGCTGCGCTTCTCTCGGTCTTCGGGTCTGCTGGAGCTGCAGCCTGCGCCTTGCTGCTGCAGCTGCTCCCACTTCAGCATGCGGTGTTGCCGGCTCTCCTCACCTCCGGCAGCAGCAAAGTCAGACGCAGGAGACGCGGCCTTGCTGCTGCTGCTATTGGTGCTTGCGGGAAGCGCATGCCAGCCGCTTCGAAGTCCGAGCAGCTGAGGGACTGAACAACCTGCTGCAAGCAAAAATCGCCAGCAACTCCTGCAGCTGCTACCGCCGAACGCTGTGTTGTTGTTGCTGCTCAAACTGTTGTCGAGATCTGTCGGTGCACCTACTACTTCGACCTGGAGCATTTCCTCACCGGTCGGCAGCTCCACCACGGCTGTTCCAGGCAGAACAGCTGTGACAGTTGCTGCTGCTGGCGCTGCTGTCAACGCTCCTGGCAAGCTGCTGGCAGCAGCCGCAGCAGATAATTCATTCGTGAAGGGAGACGAGACAGACACAACAGAAGGACGACTTGAACGCCACCAGCGCCTGCGTAACTGATTTCGCCATGCAACAGCGTTGCTTATTTTGCCCGTGGTGCTACTGCTGCTGAGGCTACGGCTCCTGATGCTTCTGCTGCTGCTGGCGGTGGCTGGGGCAAGAGACGCTGTCCAGTCCAGAGCAGCAACGAGGCATTCCACCGGAACGAGAGCATGCAGCAGCAGCTGCTGTTCGAGATCAGGACCGCGAGAAAACGCAGCGTCGCCGCGACGAGCTGCACAGCGAGCGCGTCTCGTGGCGGCAACAGCTGCAGCGCACGCAGCAAGAGCGGGCTCTGCAGGTGCAGCAGCAGCAGCAGCGGTCTCGCTCCTTCTCCGTTTGCTGCTGGATCCCTTTTCTTTGACAGCTGCAGCAGGCTGTCGGTTGCCTTGCTGGTGATGCGACCACCAGAGTACCGCAAGACGCTTCCGCAGCAGACGCAGCAGCAGATCAATTCCGTCGATTCTCCGGTCGTCTGTCTCCGCGTCTTCGGCAGCGGCAGCAGCAGATCCTTCTCGTCCAGATGCGGGTATTCCTGCCGCGAGCACTCCTCGAATATGTTTGTCTGCTGCTGGTGCGCCGTTTCGTCTCCCGCGGCTGCTGCTGTGCTGCTGCAGCAGCGCGGCCACCACAGCAGGCGCATCGCTCAGCGTCACTTGATAAGATACTCTCGGTGCTGTTGCCGCTGCTCTGCCTCCTCGCCGTGCACCACCTGCTGCCGCCGCGCCGCTCCCATCTTTTCGAGAAAAGTGCAGGGGGCCTTCTGCGGCTGCTGCAGTTCGTCTCGTTGCTCCAGCAGCAGCTGCGACTGACCGCTGCTGCAGCGCCACCGCATGCGGCAGCTGCAGCAGCGGAGCGCCCACAGTCAGAGCGGGTGTTTGAGCAACAACAGCAGAAGCGGCAGCAGCTGCTACGTCTTCGTCTGTAGCTGTTTCTTCATGAAGAAGCGCCGAGAAAAGAGAAGATACAACAGCTGCGACGGACTGCGGCAGCAACGGCAACTGGAGGAGATGTACATCGTCGCAGCAGCCGCCGCTTTTGTACGGCCCCCCACACAGGACAGCAGCAGCTGCGGCAAGCAGCAGCTCCAGGTTGAAGGAGAGACGGAAGGAGAGCTGCTGCGGGAGCAACCCTGCTGGAGCAAGGGACCCCGGCAGTGGCAGATGCAATGTCGAATACGGCAGCAGCCGCAGAGGTGCATCAGCAGCGGCAGAGGCGGCAGCAGCAGTCGCTGGCGAAACAGTAGTATCCGAAGCACCGCTGGGGGCAGCAAAGGGAAGAGCAGCGGGAAAAGTTGCAGGAACGAGTGTGGACGACCCAACACAGACGCGCACGGTATCGAAGAGGAAGACAGGTTGATCCTGTTGCTGCGGCGGCGCCGGACCAGAACCAGAAGCGTAAGCTGCAGCAGCAGCAGGAGCAGAAAGCGAGGAGAGAGCCGGGGCCACAGCAGCCGGAGCTGCAGCAGCCGACACCTGACATGCTGCTGCTGCAATGGGATGCAGCAGGAACACAGTAACTGCAGCGCAGCCGGAAGGCAGATCAACAACGGGACCGGCTTGCGCCGCCCCGCCAGCGGCGGTAGCAGTCCCATCAGCAACATTCGGACCAGCACGAGCGGCTGTATTCCTTCGAGTTGCTGCAGCGGCTTCGAGCAGCAGAAGCGGAGGGGCAAATAAATCTCCTTGTTTCACGCGCACCCGGAGCAGCGATGGATGAGAAGAGAAAGCTTCGAGTCTGAAAAAGCAGCAGCAGCAGCAGCAAAGCGGCCCCACGTCGAGCTCCACAGGACGGCAGCAGCCCCGGCATCAGCGCACCAGCTTCTAAAGGCACCCCCCACAGCCCTGCGGCAGCAGCACCTGCAACTCAAGATGCAGCAGCACCGCCGTCCACCTACCGGCAACAGCGTTCACAGGAACAGCAGCAGCCACGGCGGTATCACGCAGAATAAAAAAGCACCAGCGTACCAGCAAGAACAACAATGCAGCATCCACAGAGGCACAGCAGCGGGGGAGGCAAGGCAGCCGTTTTTCATCAGGAGCAGCAACAGAGCAGCAGCGCAGGGGCAAACAGAGAAACACGCAGAGAGCCGGGCGCTCGCTGCGGGGCAGCTACTTCGTGGTGGCCCTTCTCACACACAGAACTGCTGCTGCTTCTCACGGTGTCTCTAAATTGCCGTCCGTACACCTCCACACAAACCCACAGACATCCGCTAAGAATCTCTCTACATGCGTACATATTTCTTACGCACGCGCAGCCACGTAATAGACGAACAGAGATGGAGAACGTACATGCGTACAGATACAGCTACGCATGCATTCACCTACGCAGTCTCCCGTATCCTCACGGGTAGCGACGGCAATGAACGAGGTTAAGAGCCACACACACCTGCCATCTGTACACCAGGTCCAACGTAACAAATACTCCTGTTTTGCTGCGCAGGCCCTCGGACAGATGTCTGCCATCTGCGCTTCTAGAACAGAGGCGGCTAATTACTCGTAACACACATCCCTACTTGGCAACACAAGCGCGTCGAACACGCACACATATGTCTGGAAGAACAGAGACGCGCAGTCACAAGTACCATATATCCCTGCTGTGCTGCGCAGGCGCCTCTTCTTGTGAGACCTTTGTATTTCTTCGTATACCCGTCGGCACCTACCGACCCGACACCTGCACAGAGACCCATATGAAGAGAGAAGTCTATTACTTGTGTATACGGACACACCTACAGACCTTCTTGTTTGCTTCTCCGGCTCCGTACCCATACACGTAGAAACACACATATGGACATACGCAGACTGACGCAAAGATACACATATATATATTTTTATGGGTCGGTTGAAACGCGTACAAAATGTTGGACGGCGTCGCAAGAGTTCTTCCGTATACGTCTTTGAGAAGAACGGCGGCTGCTGCATGCGAACCCCTCGTCAAAAAGGAACTCTGTAGCATCACCTCGACGCCGGCGATGGGCTGCACTTCAACTTTGCCTGCCCAACTGCTTCCTGAGTCCAACCACGTGTCAGCCTGTTTTTGCTGCGGCTGCTGCAGCTGTTCTCGCTGCTGCGGTTGGTGCCCTTGCCGCTGCTGCCGCTGCTCCCCGTGCCGCAGGTCACGCACCAGCAGCAGCGCCGACGCTCTGCACCGCTCAGCAGTAGCAGGAGCAGCAGTGAATCCCGCACTGCCCATCCACACAGTTATTCCTGCCTCCTGCTTTTTTTCTCCCGCACTCCCCGCGCTGTCTGTGCTACTGTTGTTGCTGCTGTCGCTGTCGCGCCTGCTGTCGCTGAGGATGCTACTGCTCGTACTGCTGCTGCTGCTGCTGCTCGCTGCCGTCCCCGTTGCTGCAGCAAGCAGCTCCACAAAGCAGCCGGGGAGCGCGTATTCCCCGCCTGCTGCGACAACGAGCTGCTGCTGCAGCGCCGGCCAGAGAGTGTGCCATTTGGCTCCTGCTGCTACTTCTGCTAAAGCTGCGTCTTGCTCCACCAGCGCCTGCGTCGCAGTGGGCCCCCCACCCGCAGCAGCGGCAGCAGTATAGAAAGACTGCCATGGAGAAAGAGAAGGAGGGAAAGGAAAAGGAGGAGGAAGTACAGCGACGGTCACCTGAAGCAACAAAGCAACGCAACGGACACCGCACAAACAGTAACAGCTATGTCTCCTCTACGTACATACGTACACTACGGTGTACGTACACCCGGGACCTTCGCACACACACACACACACACATACATTGGTACTTGTGCAGACCTACACCCCACTCCTATGTAAACGCACATATATATATGTATACATTTATATACGCACGCACACATAAACAGAGGTAAAGAATTTGGCAACTGAAATTTTCGAAGAAAAGAAGACTGCTGACAGAAACGAGAGTCACCGGTCCCACGACTGCAGTGTAACTTCACCCGTGGGGCACCTCCGCTTCGTCGTGCGCGAATATTCCGTGTGGGACGCAGCAAAAGCAGAGCGTCCGGCAGCACCTGCAGCAGCAGCCGTGGCAGCACGCTACTTGCAGCAGGGGCAGCAGCAACCGCAGTTTTGTGTCTCACCTTTCCTGCAAAATATTTTTGCATTAACAGACGAACACACTCACTCACACAGACACGCAGAGCCAGACAGAGAGAAAAAAGGTGTGCAGTGAAAGAAGAGGAGATAGAGGAGAAATCCCCGCACAAGAAACGCGCGCGTGACGGGGAGAAAAACCCCTGGAGGTACTCCAGCCCCAGGTGTACCCCTGTGCTTCTGCTGTACGTACACCACTTAAGTGTGAGCAAGCCACCAGATAACCCCATGTGGGCGCCGTGATCAAACGTCTCCCCATACGCATGCGTCTTATTCATCCGCACTTCATCCCCTGCAACTACCCCTACCTGTCGTCGGACCGCAACGTCCCGGTCTTCTACATATATATCGACATACATATGTGGGGCAGGTCGACTACAAGTGCTGCAGCTGCTGTTGCTGCTGCTGCAGTGCGACGCACTTCCCCGTGCACGCATATACGCCCACGTTTGTGGCCACACGCAGCGGCATCAGCAGATCACGCAAACGTACCGGCATAAATACGGGTAAAAGAAAAGGAGCCCTCCTTCAAAAGAGACGAAGATATCGTTGATGCCAATGTCAGTGTGCATATACACCAGCAGTCAATCTCCTGTATATCGACACGCGTACATATATATGCATATATATATAAATATAATTGTTTGCACTCACGCGAATGTATGTGCACGCAGACGTGCACGCGTCCATAGTCAGGGGAAACATACGCCCTCAAACATGTGCATCTCTGTAGAAATTCTCAGAGGCGCACGTTGCAGGGCCCACTTTCAAGAAAGGCAACGACAGACAAAGTTGGACACGTTTTCTATTGACACGGATACGTGTGGACATGCAGGCACCTATATACATACACACACACACACATACGCATACGTTCTCATACAGATGTACATCCGTACTCTCTACATGTATATACACACATATCCATACATCCACACACACACACACAGATATACACATTCATACATGCACACAAGCATACCACAAATACAACCAAATATACACAGACGCTTACATACCCCTACACCCATACATTTATACATAAGAATACATACATATCCATCCATGCGTACATTTGCTTATATACACATAGCTACATACACACACACAGACATACATACATACATGCACACATACATACATCCGTACACACACACATCTATACTACCATACGCGGACAGACATATACATACGTACGTACATACATACGGAGACACACTACACCCATACACATATACACACATACACAGAAACATGTGCACGTAGATACATGGATACGTAAACAGACACACACACGTAGACGCACTACAGACCTACACACATATACAGATACATACGCACATAGATGGATATAAACACACGTAGATACACTACACATATACACACCTACACAGGCACACACGTGCATGGATACATAGAAACCCATAGACACACTCATAGATACACTACATACATACACGTATACACACATACGCAGACACAAAAAGTACATAGATATGCATGTAGACACACAACACATCCATACATACACATACGGATATATACACATACACACGCACGTGCACACACACACACACACACAGACACACACGTCTACGCTGCGTACGTAAGTAGGTGCGCCGGGCGGCTCACGAAGAGGGACACTCCTGCAGTTTTGCAGATCGACGGACAGAGACCGCTCAAAGACAAAAACAGCAAATTTCTACACTTCTTGTCGACAGCTTTGACGTGGCGGCGACGCACCACACGTCAGTGTCTATATGCCCGCAGTACGGGGTGGACGTACGCTCTTTCTCAGAAAATAGACACGTACATGTATAATAGAAGGCAAAGCCATACGCAGCGAGGTGCAGCGACATTGACGCTTTGTACGGAAGTACACATACACATACGTATATATATATATATATATATGCGTGCATGCATGTGTATTATGGAGGCGCACAGCTGAGTGGAGAAACGTATGGGTACCTCGGTTTGTAGGCGGATATGTTGCTCGGGCGACTGCCTGCTGCAGCTGACGGTGAGACGTAATGCGCTGCTGCTGCTGTTCTCGCTCTTCGTATGATCTGCCGCATGCAGCCCCACAAGAGTGACCGCAGCAAGTCCTGCGGTTCCCGAGACTCGCTGCAGCAGCCGGCAGCCCCCGCAGCCGTTGCGCTGGTTGCTGTCGCACTCGTGGGCTCTCGGGAGAGAAAGGCAGCAGCAGGAAGTTTCCTTCTGCGGCGAAACAGCGTAGTCAGGAGGATCCAGCAGCAGCGCGAAAGCAGGAGGAGACGAGGACCCATGCTGCATGCCTGCGCGCCCTCCTTCTGTTGTCTCATCTGTCTCTGCTGCTGCTGCCGCAGTCACCTCCCACGTGTACGTGCACACCATTGCAGAGGGGGGAAGCGCTGTAGCAACAGCGGGACCTGATTAACAGGAGCAGCAGCAGGTGTAACAGCAGCAGGAGCAGCGGCGCACCTGCAGTGGGGACGGTAGCAGCAGCGATACAAACGGACCGGGCAGTCACTCTTCAGGCAGCACTGCAGCGGCAGCAGCGGAAGCCCAGTCACACGCGTAGAAAGTGTTTGTGTGTACAAACAAAACAGCAGCAGCAGCACAGGAGTGGCAGCAGCAGTAGCCGCACAGCAACAGCAACTGGAGCTGCACGGCACAGCAGCACAGCAGTAGTTGCAGCCCACAACAGCAGTAGTACCAGAGCAACTGCAGCAGAGCAACTGCAGCAGCGCCACCGCACAAGAGGACACATCCGACACGCACACACAGATGCACCTTCGTGTGTGCGTGCCAGCAACAGCAGCAGGGCAACAGCAGCAGCTGCCCCTCCAGGCATCTCAAGCTACCGACGGACGTACGTACGACGGAACCCGCGGAGGTGTGCAGGTGCAAGTGCACCTATTTATGCAGACGCGATGACAGCAGCAGCAATGCGACGAGCAGCACAAGTCCGGCAGCAAGAGGAGCAAGCCCCCTCTACCGGCGCCGGGTGCAGCAGCAACAGGAACTGCGGCGCCAGCAGCAGCAGCAGCAACGGCGCAGCTGCAACAGGATAGCAGCAGCAGCACCAACACGTACGACCACGAACAACGCGCAGCAGCAGCTGCCGCAGCAGGAGTCAGCGGCAGACGCGTCGTCGGCAACGGAAACCGCAACAGCACCGTCTCCGTATACATGTATACATCTCATATCCTCTATACATCCTTATATATATACATATTCTACCCTTACAAATTTTCCTCTCTATAATTTTCTGCCCGCATATTCCTCCCTCCACATATTCCCCCTTTACACTTTTCTCTCCCTGCGTCTGTCCGCGTGTATCTCGAGATTATCTGGACGGATGAAGGTACCTCTACAAATATATATATATATATATGCGCACAAACACCTCTTTCTTATATACAGGCGTATCTGCGTCTCTCTCTGTATATATAGCTACGTCCCCCATTACTGCCGCAGTGTTCCCCATGAAAAATGGGACTGCTGATCGAAGCAGCTCGACCGTCAATATCTCCGCCTACGTCTGCGCAGAACGAAGACTCTGCAGACGAGCACGGTGACGTACCGTAGAGACGCAACAGTTGCTGCTCCAGCTGTTGCTGCTGCATCTGTGTTGCTGCGGTAGCAGCTGCTTCCGGGCTCCCTCCTGCTTTGTGCACTGCTTCCGCTCCTGTCGTTCTCGCCTGCTGTCGTGGCTGAAGGTGAAACAGCCTCCCCGAGGGTAGCATCAGATGGGCAAAATTAAACTCTCTGTTTTTCTCGTCGAAGAGCACTGCGTGGACGCGGTGGCTCTGGCTCGCGTACACGTAGATTGTCTCCCGAAGGAACTCTCGCCGCCGCAGGCCTCCTCCTCCCGGTCTCTGCGCTCCTGCGTGTCCGGTGCCCGTGCCAGCCGTTCGACAGGTATAGCAGCTGCTGCCGCTGCTCTTCCTGCTTCTCTCGCTGTCCAGCGCGTAGTAGTTCGAGCCTGCCGCTGCTGCCCCTGCGGCCAAGCGAATCGCGACGCTGTGGGGTGTTGCAACTGTCACTTCCACTCGGGCAGCGTCGTACGCAGCCCGCTGCTGCTGCCCAGGCGGCGGCACCAACGGCAGCACCTCTGTACTTCCTTCTCGACTTCCTGCTGCTGCTCCTGCTCCTCTTCCGACCGCTCCGCTTTCTCCTGCTGCGCCTCGGTCTCTCCCAGCAGCAGCAGCCGCGGGGTCCGCCGTCCCCGTCAACAACCAGAAGACCGCAGTCCCCTCCTCTTCGGTAACAAGTTCTACTGCTGCTCCGTCGGCTATGATGTGGCACGTTGCCACGCCTTTGCGGGAGCCGACACAGCCGCTAACAAGCCGTGCTGCGCTACCCTGCTGCCTCCTTGTCATTCTCTCTTCTTCGTCGTCGAGGTCGCTCTCCCCTGCGGTCCTTCCTCCCCCCGTTGCTGCTGCTGCGCGCGTGGCTGACTCCGGCCGTCCTCTTCCTGTGGCCCCTTCTTCCCCTTCTTCACCGACAGGCACCGCCAAACTGCCGGCGCTGCTTGGCCACGCCCACGTGCCTCCTGCTCCTCCTCCTGCCGCTCCTCCTTTTCCCGGAAGACCCCCGCGCAGCGTTAGTTCGAAGCTGTGGCCGCCGGGCAGCAGCACCAGAGCAGCAGGTTGGACGTGCAGCGGTGGCCGCACGGAGAGCAGAACATCAAGACGAAGCACCTGCGGCACTGCTGCCGCCGGCCCCTCCCGGCTGCCTCCTCGACCACGAGGAAAAAACGAAGACGAAGAGGAGGGAAGGGCAGCAGCTGCGTCCACGCGTCCTCCTGCTGCCGCGGCCCAGTTCACCGCCTCAACTGTCAGCAGCAGCTGCACTTCCTCTTCATCTTCTAAGTGGCCTTCCACAGAGAAGACAAACGCCGGAAGATCCGCACTCCTCCCGGCGCCGCTGTCATCGCTCCGGCTGCTCCTTCTCTGCTCTCCCGACGCGCTGTCGCGTCCGGCATGACTGCTGCTGCTTCCCCGCCCTTCCCTGTGGTATTGACGACACCACTGCTGTTCTCGCTTCGCAGAGACAGCCAGCCTCCACGCCTCAGCAGCAGCAGCAGCCGCAGTGGCAGGCGGATACGCAGCAGCCTCCTCCTTCTCTGCTGCAGCAGCAGGGCCCCCAAGGAACGGGGCAGTATCAAAGGCCTTGACATCGTCGTAAGGCGTGAACGAGGCCGCAGCAGCGAGCTGCCCCTCTTCCGCTTCCGGATGTATGCCGAGAGACTGCAGCACTTCTGCTGCTGCCTCCTCCTGCTGCTGCCGCAGGTACTTTTTCCTCGCTTCTTGCTCAGCTCGGCCTTCTTCTTCTTCTTCCCCTGCTCCTCCCGTCGCCACTCGTGTATGCCTGCCTGCTGTCGCTCCTGCAGAAGGAATGAAGCCTGCTGCTGCAGGCCCAGACGGCGGCGTGCAGGAATCCACACGCATCACGAACACTCGCACGCCGCCGTCTTGCTGCTGTTGCTGCTGCGTTTTCACCCTGCTGCTGCCGTTGCTTCGGTGTCGCTGCTGCTGCGGCTCGCGGAAGGACTCGCGGCTGCTGCTGCTTCTTCGAATCACCGCGACACGCATGCTCAGCTGCATTGCTTGGAAGAACTCTCTTTCGACTGGCAACAGCACCTGCTGCTGCCTGTTCTTTTCCTCTGGCACTGCTGTCCCTGCTGGTGATGCCATGTGTCCTCCGCCTGCTCCTGAAGTGTAGTACGTGGGCTGCACGTGGACGCTGTACGTGCGCCCCACTTCGATAGTGCCGCGGCCTACGTGCGTCGTCCTCTTGCTGCTGCTGCTGCTTCTTCCGCTGAGCTGCTGCTGCTGCTTCACTGGGTCCTGGACGACGCCAGAAAGAGAAGAGAAGGTGAAGCGCGGGTGCGCGGCCCGCGGCGGAGCAGCAGCCGCTGCTGCAGCAGCACCGCCCACGTCTGGCTGCTGTGGTTCTCCCCCACGTGCGGGCGCAGCAGCAGGAGCAGCCAGCGGCAGGTCCTCCGCCTGCAGCTCCGCAGTGAGATGCGCCACGCGAAAAAAGGAAACGTCAGCAGCAAGCCTGGAAGCGTGTCCCCCAGACACGCCGGCTTCATGCAGCCGCAGCTCTCCTGCAGCCACTACGTCAGCACCTGCGCGCCCTCCTTTGGGTTGGGGCACCGCCTGTCTCACTGAAGGCTCGCGCTGCCGCTCCTGCTGCCCATATCTACTCCCCCCGCCCTGTTGCTGCTGCTGCTGCAAAGAAAATGGCGATGATAGCGGAGGCAGGAGCCACAGCTCCTGTACCGTCAAGGGGCATACATTGGAAAAGAGACACCTTCGTGTCGTGCTGCTGTTGCTGGTGCTGCTGTTGCTGCTCGATACGTATGATGCGCCTGCAGCAGCAGTGGCACGGGCGTCTGGATACAAGGTGTCCGCTTCTGCAACTGCATAAATATCTTCTTCTTCATCATCAGCAGCAGCAGTGCCAGTTTCCAGCCGTTCTGTGCGTCGCCTTAGTATATAGTCGAGTCGCTGTGCTGCTACGAGCGCTGTTATATCCACCGCGTCCTCAATCGCTCCCGGGACTGTTTCGTCCCCACCTTTACTACCTGCACTCGCCCTATAGCTTCTTTCATCTGCTGCTGCATCTCTTCTTCCTCCCCATTCTCGTTGCTTCCCTTTCTCCCCTGCAAGAGTTGCCGGTGCGGCTGACCGCAGCGGTCCGCCCCCTCCCGGCTGCAGGCGCGGCAGCAGAGTTCGGAAGCGGTGCAAAGTTTGGGCGGGCGAAAGAGCAGCGAACAGCGCCGGAGGCGTCTTCTCGGCGTGCAGCCTTACGCCTCCTGAATCAATTAGCAAAGAAAATGTTTCCGGTGCTGCTGCGGTCGCTGCTGGGCTGCTGCTCGCGTCGGCGGAGGCAGCTGCTGCAGACGTCGCGGGCGCATGCACCCGCAGCTGACTGTGGGGTGACACAAACTGCAGCAGCAGACGATATACCAGATGAGGATTATAAAACAAACGCAGCTCTGCTGCTGCTGCTCCTCCTCCTCCGCCTCTGATTTGCTGTTCCTCCTGCTGCAAGATGTTGGCTTTAGCAGCAGCAGCAGGGAGAGAAGCAAGAGGAGGATAAAGCGCAGCAGCTTGAAAAAAGGAAGCCGCCACAAAACGTGCCGGCGGAGTTAGCAGCAGCAGCAATCGATCGGATGCAAGAGTCACAACAGCAAGGTCGCTGACTCCTGCTTCGCCTGCCGCGCCTACGCCTGCTGCTGCTCTTGCTCGTGCTGCGGCTCCGGCAAACGCTACCCGCAGCTGTTGGCGCTGTGCAGCAGTAAGGGCTGCGTCGCTCTCAACAGAAGCAGCGACAGCAGTTGCAGCATCCGCTGCTGTGTCTGCTGGCGAGGTCGCCTCCTGCGGCTGTTCCCTGCTGCTGCTGCTTCTCGCAAACAGCGGCATGTTGAGGTGTACAGACACCGTAGCTATGCCGCAGCAGTGCGCGTGGGGCAGTGCCCGCATATTGACGCCATAGCTGCTGTGGTGTCTTGCAACGCTGCCGCCGTTGCTGCTGCTGCTTTTTCTTCTGCTAGACGAAGAGGAGGGGGAGGACGGCCCGTCTGCTACGAAATGGAGTAGCGGGAGGAGCTGCAGGGGAGGCTGCTGCTCGCAGCTCGCCGCATGCAGCAGCTCCCAGGACAAGGAGAAAGAGGTCACGTTGAGCAGCGGCTGCATATATTCGTTGTACGCAACAGCAGCAAATCGGTGAATCGCGTCGCAAGTGAGGAACAGCGATGGGACGGCAGCTGTCGCCTTTGCTGCTGCGGCCGGAGTACCTTCTGCCGCACCCCACCCCCCCCTCGCCGCAGCTGCCGCTGCTGCCAGCTGCTGCTGCTGCTGCTGCAGGAAACCCGGCAGGGCGTCGCCCAGCACCGGAGCAACGACGTAGCCGCTTCCTGCTGCTGGCGCGTCCACAGCAGCTCCTCCTGCTGCTGCTGCAGCTGCTGCACGAGGCGGTTGCTGCTCCTGCGGAGACGACGGCAGATAAACGGCACCCGAGTAGTAGTAGCTGCTGCTGCTTCCCAAAGCTGCAGGCTGCAAAGGAAAGAACGCTGCAGCGGACGCAGCGGAAGAAGGAAAAGAAGAAGCAGAGGCAGCAGCAGCAGGAGCAGCGGCGGCAGCAGAGAAACCCGCAGCTGAAGAGGAAGAAGGTAAACGAACAGGAGGAGGAGGCGGCAGCACTACAGGAGGAAGGGGGAAGAGTTCGACGTGCTGCGGCAGGCCGCACGAGATGGCGACTCGCACGGACGCCGAGACGGCTTCGCTGCAGGGAGACAACACCAGCAACGACCCAACGGCACACACATACACGTATAAGCGCCTCTCAGCAGCGCGTGGCACACGCACGCATGTATCTACACACACACATATACAAACACACACATCTCTATATATGAACGTGTATATATCTATATATATACATACATGTGTATGGGGCCGTCGTCACATACATATATATTCGCAGATACACACATGTGTATATATACACGTATGTGTGGGGGGGCTGTAGCTACACAGATATGTATGTTCGTATATGAGGAGAATATCAAGTTCAATCACGGGTAGGAAAAGAGGAGGACAGGAAGCAGCCTTTCGGAGAAGGAAGATCTGCACTCATATTCAATTCAGTTCTACAAACAAACAAATCATCTCCGAACAGATACACGTCTGTATACACATGCACACACACATATATACATATGTAGATGTATATACATATACACGTGTCTCTCTCTCTCTATATATGTGTATGTAAATTTCTGCATATATACATATATATGTATACACGCATATGTATACATATATATATATATATAAAAGTGGTTTATACGGATACAGAGAAAAACAGGTCGGTGTGGGCATTGATACACACACGCACACAGAGACTCGCAAGCAGAAAGAGGCAGGCGAAGATAGACGAGTGCAGGACTCTGCCTCAGCAGCAGACACGAGAGACTTCGGTGAACTGCTCTGCACCTGCACACAAAAATTCACGAATATCTAAATATATATACATATATATATACATATATATATATACATATATATATATACATATATATATATATGTATACAAACACGTATACACAGATACATGTATATATGTGTATATCTGTCCAGATGCAGACACACCACTGAAATGCACGAATGTACAGGCATAGGTAGAATTATAAACACGTATTTCTAAGTTAGTGCCGAGGTATCTACCCGCATATATAAATAGAGACACATAATGATGTACATATATCCATATATTTGCCGGCATGACGCACACGTATACGCATATACATCTGCGCAGGTTGTGTTTCGCTGTATAAGCAGACAGCTACACGTCTACACAGGTCCATACACGTAGACACACACACACACACACAGACGCAGACGCAGAGACCTAATCCACTACACATATATACATATATTTTCGAGGGAACAAAGATGTATATACACACGCGTACAACTGTGTGAATGTAGACACACACACACACACACATACATATATATATAATGTCTGTGTGTATGTATAAGTGGACGTACACTTCGTAGCCTTGGTGGGGGACGCTTTGCACACGGAGGAGTAGAACGGCCGGTTTTCTTCCCGGCCACGTGCAGACGACGCGGGTGACTCTGCTGTTGCTGTTGCTCTCTCTCACAACAGCTACAACACTTCTTTCGAAATCTTCTGCTTCTTCTTCTTCTTCGGACGACTTCGCTCCCTGCGGGTGACTGCCCTGCATGTCGCTTCTGTCTCCCGCTGCTGCTGCTGCACGGGCGGGGAGGACAACGCGGCCGGCGTGGCGCTGGACGTACACCGCGGGTCTGTGGGGTGGGCCGCCTTTGGTGTAGAAGGAAAGCGATGCGCCAAGAGCGAGCGACAGCGTTTCTTCTGTTCCAGCAAACGGACGTCTACTCTCTTCTTCTTCTCCGTCTTTTTCTTCTGCTTCTGTACACGCAGCTGCTGCTGCTCCACTCCTAGCTGAGTCCGCCGTTCTGCGAGTAAGCACGGTCTCCAGTCTCACCCCGTACGCCTGCAGCAGCTTCTCTTCGTCTTCCTCCTGCTGCTGCGGCGCAGCTTCCTCGCGGCTGTGCCTGTTGTTGCTGGGAAGAAGAAGCAGCTGCCGCTCCACCTCCCCTCCGACGATCGCCTCGGCGGCACCTCCGTACGGCGCTCCACGTGTCCTGGTGCAGCCGCTTTTTCCCTCTGCACGGGATCCCCGTTGCTGCTCCGGCGTCTCAGTCGAAGAAGCAGCAGCGGACGCCAAGCTCTCAGAGGTGCGCCTCGCCGCGGGCAGCGGAAGAAAGAGGTTCTTCAGCAGCACCCAGCAACGCAACGGCGGGTACACGTCGATTACGACTGATGCATGCAGCCACCGCTTGCGCACCTCGTCCACCCCTCCCGCCTGCTGCTGCTGGTACTGCTGCTGCTGGTAGTAGTGCTGCTGCTGCTGCAGCGTCTGCTGGGGCAGGAGAGAAACGGAGAAACGCGCAGCACCGGGCACCACGCCACTGCGGAGTCTGTACACCCCGCAGGTGTACGGGATGGACGGCTGCTGCAACACACCCCACACACATATATTGCATGCGAACCCGCTTTTCATCTACTACGGACAGAGAGAGACCACGAGACATGAAGGCGCATCTACTGCGCACAAACAGAAACGCATGCCAAATTTATTTGTGCGCTTCTTTATATGTATATCTCTCACGCGTGCGCGCACACACACACACATACATCTGAGGCGCGCACGTACGCTACACCGCATACATATACACATGTATATAAACATATACATATATATGCATATAGAAAAAGGTAGAAAAAGCAAGGCGCAGACGCTGTGGATGAAGTAAACGAAAAAAACGCAACAGGCGAAAAGTTGTACTCTTTTGAGTGCATGTGCGTGACTCTCACGAACACACGGACACATACTTCTCTCTGTATGTTTTTACATAAGAATGTGCCGGAGAAATATTGCTGCTCCGTAGACTGACGTGCACTTATATGCAGAGACACGTGACCACACACGCACACACCGACGAGACCGCGGGATGCCGTGCAAGAGAGCAAGAGCAAGAAATAGACGACCCGCCTACATGCAGGGGAGCGAACCGTCGCTCCAACAGAAATGCTGCTGCGCGTGAAAGCACCGAGGTGCAGTGCAACACACCGTCTCATCACAACAGAAAAGGCAGGGATCCCCCGCGCAAGGACGCCGCTGCTGTGGCTGTATGTGTGCTGCTGCTGTGTGTGTGCTGTTGCTGCTGGTGCTGTTGCTGATGTTGTTGCTGTTACTGCTGCTGTTGTTGCTGCTCGTGCTGCTGCTGCTGCTGTTGCTGCTGCTGCTGCTCGAGAGAGGGAGAGAGAGAGAAATCCTCCGTGGCGAGCCCCCTCCTCCCAGCAGAATTCAAGGAGGTGTTGGATCATCAGTCTGCACACTCTACGAAAAAGTCCGAGGGAGGACAACGCCAACGGGAGAAGAGGGCAAGAAGGAAAAGCCGCCCGATTGAGGCACGCATCGCAGCACGCGCCCGCGGGACACGCAGCCCCGCAGACGCCCCCCGCGAAAAAATTACCCCCCGGAAGCGCATGCACCTGCACGCCCTACTCTACACCCCGGGAGACACGTGCACACGTCAAGCAACGCCGCAGGAGAACATCTGTAGACTTTCCTCCTTCTCTCAGAAAAAAAATCAGCGACGCGCTCACCCCAAGCCAGACGTCAATTGAGAGAGGAATATACATAAATAGATATATTTATATGTATGCGAAGCCCCCGTTAAGACAGATGAGAATAAAGAGACGCATCGTATATACACATATATGTGTGTGTGTGCGGAAAGGCATGCTCCTCACGGAGCGGCACCTACACCTGTACGCAAGAATATATACGCATTTATTTTCATGGGTTTACATGTGTATACATACATGTGACCTGGTCGTGCCTCTGTCTGTCTTTCTCTCCCGCTCTTTATCTATCTGTCTATCTATCGATACATATGTATAGGCAAAGCGCCCGTCACGACAGACCTTAATAGAGAGAATTATGTGTATATATATATATATATGCACGAGTGTGTGAACAAGCAGGCTTCTCAGGCAGCTGGACGTGCAAGTGTACACAAGAAGACATATATATACATAGATGGACTTTTATGTGTGCACCTTCGTATGAGCGGGTTGCGAAGGCAAACTGGTTATATTTATTTATGTGTTGACGCGCATCTGTGAGAAGAACCCAAACGTGCGTAGACGCGCCGCAGTAGGTAAAGAGAAGACAACCCGACACAAGTGCCGACGGGGGTACGTCCAGGAAGATTGACGCATGCAGACACACCTCCCCAGCTGAAAAAAGGAGACGCCGCACGCACACATATATAGACCTACCTGCCCGGTTTAGGTAAGCACAGCTATATATCGATACGCAAATATATATATATATGTATATACATACAATATACACGCATACACCTATATACATACATACACACACATGCATAGATACATACATACATATACAGACATACACATACATACATGTACATACGTACATACATTACATGCATACATACATGCATACGTACATACATACATATGCATACATACATTCATCCACACGGAGACACACACACACACATATATATGTGTGTGTATGTATGTGTACGTATGTATGTATGTATATGTATGTATGTATCTGTGTATGTATCTAACATTCGTCCACACGTACATAAACACACACACACACACCCATACACATACATACATCTATACATCCATCCATTCATATACACACACAGACTATAGAGGCTGCTGAGTGAAGAACAGAAGCTGTGAGACTGCCGGCAGAGAGGGACAGAGCGACGCGGCGGCGAATACGCACGTGTTTGTTGTCTACGGAGAGGCACAGATGGAAGAGTGTGGCGGAAGACAGGTGTGAAGAGATCTACACAGTCGTCTTTTCTTGGTCTCAAATAAGAGAAAAAATGTTCGCCAACGCAATGGCGTGCCTATCGCGCCTTCATCTTCCTTCCCGACGCGCTGCTGGCGGGAAAGCCCGCGGGGCCGGGTCGCACGGGACGACGCACCGTGGGAGTGGGATGTACGTGCCCCCTCCGGAAGAAAAAAACGCGGGGAGAACTTACGATAGGTGAGACGTGCAGGGTCTGAGGTGCATCGGTCCAGAAGTAAAGGGTTCCGCTTTTTTTTTGACTACTGCTGCTGCTCTTTGTCTCCTCCACGAGGTCGGGAGCGGTCTGCTGTTGTTCCTGCTGGAGGAGCAGCGGCAGCGCCGTGCAGTTCGCGAACTGCAGCGGCAAGACATGCAGGGGGTGTCTGTCTGGCCACGCGTGAGCAGCAGCATTTTCGTCCGCCCAAGGACCACCGACGTCTTCTTCCACCTCCGCAGCAGCGAGTCTTTCTGCTGCTGTCGCAACTGCTGCCGCTGCCGCCTCGAGATTCGTCAGTCTGCCCCCTCCTCTTCCTCCTTCTGCTGCTGCAGCCGCATTTCTGCCGCTGCTCGCGCGAGTGCTGCTGCTTCGCTGCAGCAGCCACTGACGCACGTGGGGGGGCAGCGGCAGCGAGGCCGGCACCTCCGCGTACGCGGTCGTTGTCGCCTGCGCGCATGCGCACCACCAACCGCAGGGAAACGCGCATCTGCAGAGACCAGGTGGGGGCCCGGAGCCCGCAAGAGCGCGCACATCGACCCCCACCACTTTCCGCGACGTCGACGTCCCCGTCTCCTCCTTCCCCCCCGAGCAGAGACACATACACGCGCACTTTTAAACAGCACTGTCGCTTCTCGGAAGGACGAACAGCCGCGCAGCTCTCATGGAGAAGCGTACGCATTTGTTCGTCTCACCGATCCCTGCTCCCGTATCCTCATCCCCGCTCTCAAAAGTACTCTCCACCCTCGTTCTTGACGCATTCACCTCCTCCACTTGAAAGGGGGTTTCTTCTGAATTTTCTTCTCAGATACACTCATCTTCGAAGGAGGCCGGCCAGACAACTATAGTGCTCCACTCCGAGACAGCCATCCATGGCAGGGTCTCTTCCCTTGCAAATACGTCCTCGTTTACTCCCCCCATTTCTCCTTGCAGCGGGAAGAACGACACTTTTCACGACTCAGTCACTTAAACCCCGTATACGTCGTCCGTCCGTCACATCTACTACTATCCACCCGTGCAGCTTCGCACACACATATACAGAGTGTGCTCGAGCCGTTCCACACGCCCCCCTAGGGACCCCCCATCGCCAACGCACACATGCTGGCTGAAACCGGGAGCTTCTAGCCAGTCAGTCACCCACATAAGACGCAACGTGCCTCGTTCCACGTCTCAACACGAATCAATAAATTCATCCATACCTCTGCTGCTAACGCAACATGCTCTCCAGCAACGGGCTTTCGACATGCACATCGGTGCGCACCATCTGCTGCACCCGAACCACCTACAGTCACGCGAGGTATATCCTTTGCCAATATTCCACGCGTCTTCCCCTACCTACAACCTACTCATCAGTCCACCACCCAAGCGCCCAGTTCATCCATCCCTTCTCCTCTACTCCCCCCCTTCAACGACCTTCTCTTCTACTCCCACATCCACTACCATTTCCTCGGCCCCGCCCCCCCACAGCCCTTCCTTCTTCTCTTCTTCCCCTCGCCCATTCAACGTCGGCTCTCCCATTTCCTATCATTAGCTTCACCTCCATCTATTCACCTTTCCTACCGGCCCCCGCTTCATCTCCACTTGCCCGTATATCTATCATGTACCCGGACACCCCACACAGTCATCCATCTGCCCACCTTGCTGCTGCTCGCCCCCGCTTCACCTCCGTCCACTCCCCGTGTCCTTCTCCTCGCCCACTCCTCCCCTCCACACACGTTCACTATTCTCTTCTGCTCCCCCGCTTCGTCTTTATATCCATCTTCTATTCGCCCAACCACATCTTCTACTCGCCCGCTTCGTCCACCCATCATTTCTGCTCAGCCGCTTCATCTCCCGCTACTCGTTCTCTTCACCTCGCCCCGGTCCCTCTCCATCCATTTTCTTCTCCTTTATCTCGCCGATCCACCACCTACTCCTCCGTCCTACTCGCCCCACATATTTCCTAGTCGCCTATCCACCGACTCGCTCACCGTTTACTCGCCTGTCATTTCCTCCCCCCCCGACCACCTACACGCCTATCCATCACCTACATACCCATCACTTCCTCGCCCATCATTTCCTCGCCCCGGCTTCACCTCCGTGTTCCATCCTTCCTCTTCTATTCCCCCGCTTCACCCATCTATCTCCCTATATTCGTCCGCTTCACAATCACACATTCTCTTCTCCTCGTCACCGGTTCACTCGTCATTCATCTTTGCGGCTACCGGTCTTCCACTCGCCCATCTCTCACGTACTTGCCCCTGCGATTCATCTCTCATCTACAGAACTACTCACCGTCCCTGTCCATCATTTTCTAATCGCCCCCGCTTCACCTCCAGACTCTCTACTTCCCCGTCAACAACCACTTCTTCGTCCCCTCTTCATCCCGTTTCACCAATCGACGAGCACTTCTTCGTCCCCGTTGCAGCTCTGTTCATCTACCACTCACTCACCACTGCCTCGTCCCCGCCTCCTTCGCGTCTCTCTTCATCTATCGACGACCATTCCCTCGCCCGCTCTTTTATTGCTGTGGAGGGGGTGTGGCTTTATCGACGTTTGTACCGTACACTTATTATGTCCACGGAAAGGCAGGGTTGAGAGACACGGTCACATACGGAGACACACAGAGACACACACACGTCACCCACTCCGGCTATTCCTCGGGAAGTTTGACCAGTCACATACGTAAAAAATATTTATGTTGACGTCAGCAGTTAGACTGATATTAAGCTGTATACGTCTCAACTGCTCTTGAGACGCGTTAGCCACACACAGGTGGAGCAAATCCATCATACACACATACGCAAAGACATTATCTGTTCCCGCTACTACTATTGACCCGTGTTCCCGCGACGACGAGGGGGATGAGGAAACTGGAAGAAGAGAGGGGAAGGGTAAGGAAGGGGGACTGACTCGTATTGACGACACTTCCGCACAGTCAACCCGGATAGAGAAGTCGACAGCAGCGACAGAAGAAAAAAACGTGAGGGGGAAGGAGAAGGAGGAGGTGATTCACGCGCCAAACATTCCTCTCAAACTTGCATGCATGCGCAACAGCAACCCTCTCCAAGATATACACTAACCGACTTTCCCACGCCGGTCGAGAGAAATTCGATCATATCAACGCAGACTTGCGCCATACGACTGCTGCCGCCGATCGCATCCTCCACATACCTCCCTACCCCCACCAACACACACACCCGCACGTAAACAAACACACACACATACACATATACAAAGATATATGTATATAGACACGAATGAAACTCTCTCTGTTGCTTTGTATAGGGACATGTGGCATGCATACATATACGTATATGTGTGAGGCCCCCCAGATCTGTATACATATATATATATGTATATGTATTTGTTTGAAGCCCTCTCTGTCTGTATGTGTATAGAGATGCAATACATATATATATACGTATATATAAGGCTCACCACGCCCATGAGGCATATATATATATATATATATATAGCTTTCTCTGTAGCTGCATGTGTATGGACATGCGGTGTATATATGTATGTATATAACACTATGAGGTCCTTCATATTTGCACGTAGACACACCCGCGTGAGAATGATAAATTTATGGGCAGTCTGTCACACACAGCCACGTACCTACACTATACATATATATTGGGAGACAAAACTATCTAAACTTCTGTGTATTGGCAGTCACATACAGACACATATCCATACTACATACATATATATATATTATACAGGGAGACAAAACTATCATCCAGACTTCTCTCTGTATCTTTGTTTCCTTCACTACGTACACAACACATTTCTATATTTACATAGATGTATACCTATAGATATATGCGCCCCTTCTCTATATCTCTGTCACTCATATATACATATATATATATATATACACGTACACAACACATCTCTATATTTATATAGGTGTATACCTATAGATATGTTCGTCCCTTCCCTATATCTCTGTCACTCATATATACATAAATATATATATATATATATATATATGTATGTCTCCCCTATATCTCTATCATCCATATATATATATATATGCAGCTTCACCATATCTCTACTATCCACACAGATAAATACACACCTTCTCTGTATTTCTATCGTCCACATATATATATATACATACGCGTCTTCCCTATGTCTCTACCGTCCACGTATATATATATATATATATATATATATGCACCTTCCTCGTATCCCAGCCACCTAAATATATACGCACCTCTTTTATACCTCTATCATCCGTGTAGATACACGCACCTTCCCTCTATCTCTGTCATCCACACGTGCATCTATGTGCACCCTCCGTATATCTACTTCTGCCATCCATATAAATACACACGCGCCTTCCGTATATCTATCTCCACCATCACTATGGATATATACCCACCTTCGGCACACAAACCGGCATCTATCCACAAAAAACACAGACGCGTCTACGACGAAGAGAGACGTGCGTCTTTCACTGTCGGAGGACGACAATGGCAGGAACGTACAATCGCTTCTTTAGAGCCTTCCTCTTTTTCGTCTTCATCTTCTTCTTCTCTTTCTCCGGCGTGCGTGGCTGGGAACAGCGGGCGTCCTGGCTGCTGTTGCTGCAGCATGTAGCTGCTGACGTGCACTTCAAGCTTTTGAACAGCAGCAGCGACAATGACGGTGAGCTCCATCGCGTTGCTTGGCTCCCGCGCATCAGCGAGCCGGATGGTGGCTGCTGCTGCCGTGGGGCTACTGACCCGAGGGCTTCTTCCTCCTCCTCCTCCCGCCGCCGCAGCAGCGGTGGGGGGGGGGGGGCGGCAGCGCCAGCGTCTCGATGCGGAAGCGCTGCCGCGGCTGCAGCAGCACGCGCTGTCTCCGTCTCGTCGTCCCCGCCCCCCGCTCCTGCCGCTGCCGAAGAAACGCCACATTTTCCTCCTGTAGCTGCTGCTGCAGCGGACGCAGCAGCGAAGAAGAAGACAAGGCCGGCGCCTCTCTTGCAGGGGGCAGCGCGACGATTCGGACCAGGTGCGTGTCCGTCGTTGTCAACGTATAGACGCCTGCAGAGCAGCAGCAGCAGCGCCTCACACGAGTTTCCGGTGTACAGACACCCCGCAATACAACCCTCCGACGCCCTCCCTCTCCCCAGCCTCCCATGAGTCGAGTTGTCACACCGTCGGCACAGCTGCCGCAAACGCAGTTCACCCCCACCCCACGTCCCAAAAACCGATGGACCGCTGCTGCTGCTGCTGGGCTGCATCCTCCTCTTCCTCCTCTTGTCGCAGCGGGTCTCTGGCTTGCTGCCGGTGCTGCTGCGTATCTCTTGCATCCCCTTTCCCGTATAGAGGCTGTTCTCTCGCTGCTGCTGCTCTCGCGCCGCTCCTCCTGTACAGGGTGTTGTTACCGCTGCTGCTGCTAACTTTTCGGGCTGCTGCTACTGCTCCTGCTGCGGCTACTGCTGCTGCGGTGCTATACTGCTGCTTGGACCACTGCTATTGTGGGGTGCTACGAAAGGGGCCGTGTGCTTACCTGAACCCCCCCAAGGTTCGAGCACGAAGGAATGGAATGGCGGCAGCAGCAGCGGCTTCTCCGGCATCCACACGTGCTGCCGCTGCTCGTCGCTGTCCGCCTCCTGTGCTTGCTGCTGCTGCTGCAGCAACGGCAGAACGCCTGTCGCAGCAGCCGCAGGAGGGCCGGGGAAAAACAGCAACGCCACAGGATCGACGACTTGGATGCGAAGTGAAGCAGCCAAAGGAGCAGCAGGCTTCCAGTAGAATGCGCGTGCCACTGCTGTACTGCCGTCACTGCTGCTGTCGCTGCTGTCACCGCTGCTCGGAGATCCGATATGCAGAAGACTCGCTGTGAGACGACCGCCTCCTCGACGCTTCGCACGCAGAAAAATGACGGGCTGTGGAAGCGACAGCAGCATTCCGGGCACAGCGAAGCAATCGCAGAGTACAACAGCGTCACCTGCAGACCACGATGCTGGTGCACCAGGAGCAGCAGCAGGAGTCTGGAGGCTGCAGCAGCAGCGAGAACAGCGGTGACGTCAGCGAGACCAGTGGCACGAGCGCAGTTAGCAGTAGAAGCAGCAAGACTCACGTGCACCAGCAGAAACACCGCAGCGTCTGCAGCAGCCCGCAACCGAGCAGCACTGGCACAACACACAACAGCAGCAGCGCCATGAGACGCACCAGCAGCGGCTACGTACATACGCCCAGCAACACGGCAGAAGCAGCGGCATATACAAAGCCGCAGCAACACCAGCGGAGAAGTTTCAGCAGCAGCAGCAGCAGCGCAGGTGCCAGCGATGGCAACCGCAGCAGCACTCCAGTTTGCAGCAACGGCAGCAGTAGCCCAAAGATGCAGCAGCAGGGCAGGAAGGAGCAGCCGCGGCAGCACTCACGCCAGTTGCCGACGCAGCAGGAGCATTTCCGCAGCACAAGCAACGGATGCGCAGCAGCCCAGCAGCAGGTGCGCACGAAAGGGACGCAGCAGCGCGGAAGCACAGACACAGAGCAGCTTCTGACGGAAAAACGCAGCAGCAGCAGGAGCACCACACCACCGGAAGCAGCCGCACCAGCACGTTATACATTCGCAGCACTCCCCGCATGGGCGACGACGCAGCGGCACCAGCAGCCGGTGCAGGAAAGAAATAGATCGACGCAGCTCTCCAGAAGGGGAACTCGAGAATGAGAAGAACGTCGGAATACAACACGTTGCATGTCTCTCGCGCTGGGACCGGGCTGTACACCTAGTCGGCAACTGTACAAAGTCAGAAGAAAAAGTCGACGCGGCAGCTTCGACAAGAAAGAAGAAGGCTGCAGAAACCTTTTCCTAGTCGGAGCACTCGCTGCCACAATTCTGCTGCAGCTACAAGCCCCAAAGTTGTTGCCGCTGCTGCACAGCAGCGGACGCTCTGTCATCGCTGCTGCTCGTTCTGCAGCTGCCGCACCCCCTGCTTCGCCTGCGACGCACACGAGGTGCTGCGTCCGCCGATGTTGCTGCTGCTGCTACGACTGCTCCTGTTTGACTGCGTCAGCTGCTGCTGCTTGAATATCCGGTGTTCTGACTGCTGCTGTCCCTGCTGCTGCCGTTGCTGCATTTCTTAACTCCTCCTTGCTGCTGCGGGTCCCGTGTTCTCACCGGCTCCTGGTACTGCTGCTGCAGCAGCACATGTTCTGCCGTGAGCCTGGCAGCGGCCCTGCTGCGGCCTGTGCTGCTGCACACGCTGCCTTTCTCCCCTTCTCTGTCGCGCTCACCAAGGTGCTGCTACTGCTGCTGCTCTCGCAGCTGTCCAAGCGCGCGCGCCTTACCTGTTGACCGAGACCTCTGCGCTCCAGTCCGCAGGCACCGAAGGGGTCTGCTGCTGCTGCTGTCGCTCCGTCTGGGCTGCTGCTGCTGCAGCTCCAATGGAAAGCCGCATTACGAGGAGTCGTCATACGTACAAGCGGTCTCGCCTCATCTTCCTCCTCTTCCTGCTGCTGCTCGTGCGTTTTTTTTTCTCTCCTCGACCTCCTTCCTGCCGCGTCTTGTTGCAACAGGAGCGCACGGGGAGTCCCCGCGGCCATAAGATCCACCCGCCACAGGTACACACGTCCCCTCACTAGATAATGCATGTGTGCTGCTGCTGCTCCTGCTGTTCGTGGACCAGCTCCGTGAGGCACGGGCATTGGGTCTGCCGGTGCCTCTCCTCCTCTGCCTTCCTCTCTCCACATGGGCGCTGCTGCTCCACCTCCTTTCCCGCCCCCTCGTCCTGCTGCTGCTGCGGCAGCTGCTGCTTCGTCACTTAGGCTTCGTAGCAGCAGCTGCTGCGTCGGCTGCGGGCTGTTGTTGTGCAACGCAGTGACATCCCACAGCTGGCTGTTCAAACGCTGCAGCAGCAGCTGCTCGAACAGCACCTCCTTTTCGGCTGTCGCACGGTCGGTACCTGCTGCTGCTGTCGTGTCGTCCCCTCGGGCTGCTACGGCAGGGGACTGCTGCTGCTGCTGCGGGGAGTCGCTGTACAGAGCGTCGTATTCATGAAGCGTCTGCTGCACCAGCTGCTGCCACAGCGGCTGCCAGTCCAGCTCCTGCGCAACATCTGCAGCCGCCAAGTGCAGCGCAGCAGGCAGCAGCACACGCACGTCAGCCCGCTGCTCGTCCCCGGTCCTGGCGTCCCGCGCAACAACAACAGCAGCACCTTCTAATACTGTTTCTGAGGCAGCGTCTCGTTCTCCTGCTGCTATGGTTGCTGCCCTCTGTGGTGTTGCTTCCCGTCCTCCTGCTTCTGTTGCAGCGTGCGCTGCGGGTGCTGCTGCGGTTGACGCGCTGCTCACTCGCAGCAACCCCGTGCGTTTGTCTACAGCGACGAGCACCGAGGGACGGGCTGCTGCTGCCGCTGCTCCTCCTCCTCCTCCAAAATCACCATCCCCTGTTGCTGCAGCACCAAACGCGTCGGTTGCTGCGGACCCCGCTTCTGCTGCTGCAGAGAAGCCTGTTTCTGCTGCGCCTGCTCCGTCTGCTGCTGCTCCTCCTCCTCTTCCCCCAGCAGCAGCAGCAGTAGCACCTGCGACGCGTTGTCGCCCGTCTCTGCGATCCGCTGCTGCGGCTGTGGCACTTCCTCCCGCAGCAGCGCCTGCGAGCAGCAGTTTCGAAGACGCATCATAAACAGCAGCGTCGAAGGCAGAGAACTCCCAGTGGGGCGACGGCAGGTGTACGTACACCGCAGCGCGATCCCCTCCAGCAGCAGCGCCACCACTCGTGACACTCGGGGTGGCACGAGCTAGACCGAACGCCCTTCCTTCTCGTTCTTGTCTCCTTTTCCCGTCTCCTCCCGCTCGGGATCCCTCTCTGCAACGGCCGTCAGCCGCAGCGTCCCCCAGTCGTTCCGCGGCAGAAAAGACTTCCTCACCATCACACCAGTCCGCTTGCTGCTCCTCTTCTTCCTCTGGTTCCCCCCCTCCCTCTGGCAGCAGCAGCAACTGCCGCTGCAGCCGCAGCTGCTGCTGCTGCTGCGTGGAGTCATCGGTGAGGCGCAGCAACGCGTACTGGTATACAGCCGCAGGCGGCAGCATCTGAAACGTCGGCAGCAGCACCACGAGCTCATGGACAGTAAACGAGACGCTTGCTGGTGCAACCTCCTTGCCCTCGGGACCTGCCAAGGCTACAACGACTGTCGCTCGCCCTGTGTGGACGCCTCTCACCAGCAGCACGTCACTTCCCAGCAGCACCTTCGCTCCTGTCCTTCTCCTCTCGCCCTCTTCTTGCTTCTCCGCCCGCCCTCTTCTCCGTTCTTCTTCGTCTTCCTCTGCGATCGCTTCTGTCTCTCCGCTGTCTGCTCCTCCTGGGTCTTCTTCTCCTCCTGCTTCTCCCTTGCCGGCTGCTCGGTGGTCGTGACTTGCGGCGGCAGCAGCGGCAGCATTCGCCTCGGCGTCGTCGGAGGGGCTGCGCGCGGTCCAACTGCTTCGCTGCTGCTGCCGCTGCTTCTGCTGCTGTCTCTTCTTTTCAAACGTGCGGACTCTGCGCTCCAGCAGCCGCCGCGTGGGAGTGGCAGCGGCAACGTCACTCGTAATTTCCTCCGGCTGCAGCACCTGCTGCTCTCCTTCTTCGATCCGCCACACGAACAGCAGCCCTTCTAGGGAGGTAAATACGTTGTCCTCCGCGTCGTATGCTTCCACGCCGACGTCAGCCAGCTGGCCGACGGCTAGCCGTCGATCTCTCGTGCGGAAGCTCAGCCTCACAATAGGCGCCACGACCGCCTGCACGCGCAACGTCTGCTGTGTCTGGTCGCCTCGGTAAGGTGGCTGCTGCTGCGGCCAGAAGGACCCCCCAGACCCCACAGGAGCCGCGGCAGCAGGTCGCGACCCCGCCTCCTTCCTCGCCGGCGCAGGGCTGCTCGAAACAAAAATCCACGAGCGCATGCGCGGTGTCAGCAGAAGCGGCGCAGCAGCAGACGACGCGCTCGCAGCAGCTTCCACCAACACCGTAGAGACGCAACCATGCTTCAACATTCCTCCTGCTCCGCCCACACTCCGAGCAATCATCGGTCCTCCGTCTCTCCTTCCTCCTCCGCCTCCTCGTGTTGCTGCAGCAGCAGCAGGAGCCAAGGCACATGCTGCGGCGGACTGGGACGGTAGGCAGCCAGAGTCTAACAGAGAAAGCAGCTCCGGATGTTGCACAGACCAAGTAAAACACGCGTCGAGAAGCGCTTCTTCACTGCTGCTGCTCGTTTCGACCCGCAGCAATGTCCGCACCGGCAGCGACAGTGTGGCTGCCGCGCGGTCTTCGGGGCTGCTGCTGCTGTCTTCTGCTGCTGCGATTGCTGCTTTCTTGCTGCTCCGAGCAGGCAGCAGCACCTGCGCCGGCCCTACTTTAAGTTGCTGCTGCGGCGCCATCCCGGCCATACCCCGTGGCGTTGCTGCGACTGCAATCGACGACAGCAGCACCACACTGCTGCTCGCCTGCTGCCCGTGCTGCAGCCCCCTGGGGGACGCAGAAGGCGGAACCAGCCTTTCAAAACAGAAAAAAAAACAAAGAAGCGTTAGCAGTATTCCCCACCTTACAATTCCCCTCGCTGCCAGCACCTCCGCTCGCTTTCCCCATGTGCTGCTGCTGGGCTTACTATTCCAGCACTCTCCCTGTCTCGCTGCAGTCCTGCAGCTGCAGCTCCCATACGCTTCTTCTTGTCCTCCTTCTCTCCCTTCCGCTGCAGCGGCAGCAAAACTTCGGTTTCCACCGTCGCTGTCCTGCGCTCTGCTGTTGCTGCTGCTGGCGAGCCCGCTGACGCTCCTGGTGCTGCTAGTGGCGGTTCGGCTGCTGCCCATGTTGCAGCTGTGGAAAACGCTGTTGCTGCTACAAGTTCGCCTGCTGCTTATCCTACTCAGGTGGGTGCTGCTGTGACAAATCGGCAGACGAGTCTCTTCGGCGCAGTTGCTTCCGCTACTGTTGCTGCTCTGCCGGAGAACGCTCTGGCTTCCACTGCCCTTTTGGCTGCCAAGCACGTTGCTGCTGATGATGTCGCCCACAAATCTGCTGCTGCTGGAAGATGTCCCTGCTCTACATGAAGCCGGCAAGTCAGCAGCGTCCACGGTGGTGCTGTTGCTCCTGCTTCTGTCTGCGCTGCTGCTCGTGCGGCAGCCGTCAGTGTCGTCTCTGCTTCCGCTGAGGGCGGTGCTGCAGCCGTCCGACAGCGAAGCAGCAGTCTCACCAACCGGCTGCGCCTCTGCTGCTCCAGCAGCCTGCCGAGCCGCAGCCGCAGCCGCCGTCTCACTGGCAGCAGCAGCCGGAGAACTACATCTCGAGCTGCCGGGGGACGACGCAGCCGCTTGCTTTGCAGCTGTGGGGTGTCTGTACACTCCAGAACGCGCACGCGGCAATCGAATAGGAGAAGCTGAGGACGCGCCACATGCCACCTCCGGAAGCAGAAACGCAGGAGGGTCTGTCAGTCCAATATTCCTGCGCCAGGCGTGCTGCTGGGTCTGTACTTCTCCATCCTGTTGCTCGGTTTGTCCCTGCCTCTCCTGCCGCTGCTGCGGCTGTTCGTCCTCCTGCTGCTGCTGCCGACGTTCACGTGCAGCCCCGTGAAGCCGCTTCAATCGGTCGGTGTTCGGCTGGTGCAGCTGCAGCTGTTCCTCGGGTGGGTGCTGCTGCTGCGTTTTCTGCCGCTGCTGCAGCCACTGCCGCACTCGAGAGCGCGTCCTAGGGGACGCAGCCCACGCAGCTGCCGCAGCAGGCGTTTGGCAGCAACGGCAGCAACCCGTCCAAGCGTCGGATCCTTCACAAGCTACAGCACATCCTGTCAGGTCGTCTGCGGCTGCTCTCCTGCCGCTGCTGCTGTTCCTATCTCTCTCGCAGTTGCCAGCGCTGTTGCTGTTCCGACTGCCCCTCCTGCTGCCGCCCCTCCCGCTCCGGCGAGGGCTGCTGTTGCCGTCGTTTCTGGGGCTGGTGCTGCTCCTGCTGCTCAAGCGGCTGGTACTGCAACTGCGACTAGAGCTTCTGCTCTGCTTTGCGACGCTGCTGGTGCTGCATCCGCGGCTGCGCGGCCTGTCCACGCTGCCCGCGTAGATGCTGCTGCAGTCCGAGCCGTCGCGGTGTGAATCCTTGCAGCAGGCCGGACTACTTCTGTGCTTCTTACAACAGCAGACAAACAACGAATGCTGCTGGTGCGGCTGCTGCTGTTGCAGCATCCTCCTCGGCACGCGTTGTAGCTGCTTTGCCTCTCTTGGCTTGTTGCTTTGTCCTGCCAGGAACGCGCCCCTCCGCCCCCCACGTCGTCTCCCACGCTGCTCTTCTGCCGGTTGCTGCGGCTCCTGTAGCTGGTGCCGCTGCTGTTGCTGCTGCTTCAGCGGCCGTCGATGTGTGTGTTGCTGCTGGAGCTGCAGGTGCAACGGGGGTTGTTGTGGCCGTCCTGCTGCAGCGTCGCGGCTAACGAACGACGTCTGCGTCATCTGTGCCACCTCCATACTGCTGTCTGCGGGAGAGGGCAGCAGCAGCAGGCCAGTTGTTCCCTCAAGCAGAGCGAAATCGCATAGGCGACAAAAAATATAACGTTACGAAGAAGAAAGAAGCAACTTGGGCCGGGTTACTAACAGATATTTCTCGTCTTCCTCTTCTCTTTCTGCCTTCGCGTTGGGCCTTCTCTTTTTCTTCTTGGTCTGCGAGTGACTCTCTTCTTCTCTCGCGGGCCAGACACCGAGTGTACGTACACCCCGAGATCAGCTGAGCCGCACCAGCAGCGCGCGTCTACCAGACAACACAGGGAAAGGCGGACGATATTCACACGAGGAGGAAAAATGAGAAGGACGAGCACTGAAAACAGAGGGAAAAGACCGGGAACATAAAGAGCGGCAGAACGAAGAAGAGACGTAAAGGAGAAAGTGGGGAATGCAGCTTCTCTGTGAGGGAGAGGCGAACAACTGCCGCTTGCTAGGAACAGCAGCAAAGTACGGAAGATACGGAGAAGACGAAAATTCCCTCATCCTACCCAGTAGACCGCATGGACAACAAACAACACATACAAAAGGATCTGCTGACATACACACGTACGTCTCTGCATAGACAGACGTACGCTTATACATATATTTATCGCAAGCGTCAGTGCCGCTTTACACATATGTATACATATTCGTCCGTAAACGTACATATATATATATATATATATGTCTTTTTCTTTATATGCATATATATCCATATATTTATGGATGCATGAGTGTATCTCTTTATATCTCTCCCTGCATTTATATATATATATATACGTATTTCTGTCTCTCTATATACGCACGCGTATGGACGTATACGTCTATATATGTATGGGACGAGCAGAGGACAGAGGTTCCTAGCAACAGTGCGCGCACCCGTGCGTGCTTGCAGAGCGAAGGTTAGGTGGCTGCGACCGCGGCAACTTGTTGCGGCCTGCTGCAGGGCGTGGGAGAGAAGGAAATCACAACACTCCTGGCAAGAAAGTCCGCCTTGCTGCGGGGGAGACACCCACAGAATGCTGCGCAGCAGGAAGGACCAAGCCCCTGTGTCACTGGCATTATTATGAGCAGTAGTGCAAGGCGTGTGCCCGTCGAGAAAAGTGCAGGTATGTAACACATAAACATTCATATTCATATAGAGATGTGTGTGTATCTATACAGACAACACAGGGTATGTGTCCATACAGATGTGTACTCGCGTGGGAAGGTGTGCGTGGACAGAGCAGGACGGAAGACTCCCACGGCAGACGGTGGGTGGAAAGGGCGTGGGAAGGACGCCCGTAGGAGATGCAGGCGCAGCTGTGCAGACGCGCAGGCGGAAGTGCAGCGGCAATGGGCAAAAATAAGGGAAGTGTGACGTCACAAACACAAAGAGGAGGGGATTTACGCGGAGAAGAGGCAGAAGAGAAGAAGAAGCGGCGGAGAAGAGGAAGAAGTGAAGGAAGAAGGCAAGAAGGAGGAAGAAAAAGGGCAGCAGTGGCTCAGGAGACGAGGGTGCAGACAGATACGAGACCGTAGCACAAGTTTTGAGAAGGGAAGGAGATGCAGCAGGCACGTTGAGAAGTGAAAGAGAAGGTAAATGCTTTCTGAAGACATAAAAGGAGTCGAGAGACCGAAAGGCAGTGGAGGAGAGAAAAGGACGTGAACTTGCACGCGAAACGCGCGTTTTGTTGACAGGGCGCTGAGGTGTACGAACACCGCAGCGCAGCAGCGGCGGCCGCTGATCCTGACCGAGGACCACGCACCCGCACGTGAATTTGCTGCAGAGTTAACCTCCAGGAAAGGAAGAACAGTTACAAAGGAGCGGAAACGATGTGTTGCGGCGGCAGTATATAGCAGCAGCGGCAGGACAACGGTGTTGGCACAGCATGTGTGGTGTGCTGCTGCGCTGCTCCACATAAGAGGTGGAATAGAGGTGGGTGCTGAAAAATGTTTGTGGGGTGGAAGAAGAGATGAAGAAGAAGCGGCGGAAAAAGAGGTTTCAATAGAAACCGCTGCGGCGAGTGACTGCTGCTGTTTCGGGCAGTTTCTGGTGCTGCTGCTGCTCTGCGGCTGCTGCTGCTCCCGCGCGTGCAGCAGCACGAGGGCGTGAGAGCGGGCGGACGACCGTGAGCAAGAGAGGAAGGAGTCTGCAGCAGCAGCGAAGAAGAACAAGAAGAAATGGAAGAGATACCTACGTCTGCGACCGCGCGCCTCAGAAGCAGCACCACCAGTGGAAACGCTCTCCTGCTGCAGTCACACTGCGAACCCTGCTACTGTTGCCGGTAGCATTGGCCATGTCTATTTTGCCTGGTGCCGCTGCCGCCGCCATCAGCAGTAGGAAGCTGCCGCAGCAGCTGCCCGAGAGAGAGACTGACGTGGGGAGAGAGGGGCATTGGGAGCCGACGCGCACACCCGCATGCAAAAGCGCCAGCACATGCACAGCATGAACAGCAGCGGCACGAGCAACAGCAGCAACGCGGCAGGAACCCCCCGACGGCAGCAGGCGGAGATCAACAGGTGGTAGCACCTGAGATCGGAGCAGTAGCGGCAACAGCCGCAACGACGCAGCAACAGGAAGACCTGTTGGCAGCAGCAGCAGAAACGTCACTCGCACCAGCAGCAGCGCACTAGTGAGAGAACGCAGCGCCTAATTCCATCAAGGCAACGGCAGCACAGCGGTGGCACGAGCTGAAAAGAAGCTGTCGCAACAGCAGCAGCACACGTACAAGCAACGACGACGAGCAGCAGGCTCCATACTAGAAGCGACATGCCAGCTACTCCCATCGCACATCGTTACCATCCACACTTCTTTGCTGCCTCGGCTGGTCCTGCACCTCCGTCACTCCCCACCTCAGTGAGAAACTGCATCAAGTCTTTTCTCTGCGTCGACAAACGCTGACGCGAATACAGCGGTCACTGAGAAAATAAATATATGTATATACATATATACGTAGTCACACCGGTGAGGTCACACTCGTAAACATGCGTACGTGTACACATAGTACACAGACACACATCTGTTGATTTCTCTGTTCACTGTATTGTGTGCAAGCATATTTATACGTATACACGTAGGTGGCCGTCCTACGTATGCATGTATGCTTACGTGCTCCTATACATCTAAATCTGGGTGCCTGTGGGTATGTATTTTCCGAAATGCACCCGCAGAGGAGTCCAGATGTGTGAACACGTGCGCACAGGCACTTCTCAGTGTGACTCTGCACTGCTGTTTCACGTTCCTTCCAGGCTAACAGCGCTGCGCAGTGTACTTGCTCGACGCTTACGCACGCGCTTGCTGTGGCCGTAGACTCACGTCTTCACATCTGTGAAGAGCAAGAAATTATAAGGGGACGTACGTGCGGCTTCATACATGTGCAGCTCGCCGCTGTTCTTTAGATCTTACGCAAAGAGCTCATCTCCACCGATACTGAAGTGCCTCTGTACACAAAAGGATGTGTTAGACTCTGTCGACTTGAAGAGAGTCTTCAAGTCGAGAGACTCTTACGTGGCTATGTATACATAGGAAACTGTACACGTTACCTACACATAGTTACTACGCACACGCAAATTTACCGGTACTGATGATAAGCACAGGCGGCGACTATGTGCATGCGAATTCGTACGTACTGCCCCTTGGAAAAGTACACTTTTCTGTAGAGCAATGGTGACCGAGGACGCTTCCCCTCTATCTCACTTTTGTTGCTGGAGGTGTGTAGTTGCATGTGGGGTACGACCCCGTGCAAGTTAATATATGTAGTGCACGTTTGCATAAGTCTTATATCTGTATACACACGTACATGTATATGGAGGCAGGAGTGTGCGTATATTACACACTTGTGCCTAAGTACGTATACACATATACACGTTCACACACACACGTGTGTAGGGACAGGTTAGTGCAGGGATAAACGCACGATGGGTACGAATGCAGGTACAAGTGTGCATGTACATACTTCCGTACTTGGAGAGCCACAAGCAGATACTTTTCTTTAAAACGGATATATTCTGCAGGATACTCACAAACGCATCAATCTTCTGCTGCAGAATACTCACAAACATATCAGTCTTCTGCTTTTAAAATGCGTATTTGTGTCTGCGCTCTCCCGCGTGCGGCAGACGCGTAAAAGCCTAGTCACGTGTGCAACCCCACGAGGCCACACCCACGCTCTTGAGAAACGTGCATCCCGTGCGGGGACACAGGAATGACTAAATCTGCTGGCCGAACACAACTAAACATATAGAGATTTACTGAGGACGACTTGCTTTGTCAACCACCACTACGTCCCGCGACGGCACACGCTGCCACCGGTGTCTCTTTATGTGCGAGTTCTGATTTAACTTCCACTTTTCCCAACTTACTGCTGGTCGATTGAAGAAGTTTGTAGGCATTGCCGCTATCGTGTTTTGCAAATGCTGCTGCTACTGATGGCCTCTTCAAAGGATGTGTGTACGCCGTACTAGATGGGGCTGGTAAGCTTCTAGTCTCTCTAATGCTGATCTCGCCGCATTTTTCTTCGTTGCTGCTATGGAGAGAAGCGTGATGACCTACCGTCAGGTAAGGACTCACGCAATGTACGGACGTGTTCGCGTGTGCATCTCCTGTACATTTGTAGCGGTGTACTAATCTTTATGCATGCACTCCGTATTGCACACGTGTAGATATACACTCGTGTGCGTATGCATGTCTACATACTGTCGTCCTAGAGAGCTGCGGCAGGAGCAACTGTAGCAGTTTCGAAGAAGTAGAAAGGCAACTGATGCAGCCTGGCCGCACACAATGCCAGCGGCTGCGATACAGTAAGATTCTGTTGCTGTTGTTGCTGCTCACAATACGGCGACTGCTGTTGGCGGCGTGGCTGCTGCTGCTGGCGATGCGGCTGCTGCTGCTGGCGATGCGGTTGCTGCGGCTGGCGGTGTCGCTGCTGTTGCTGTTGTTGAGTCTTCTGCACATGTAATTGCTGATACTGGAAGGAGACCGTTACGGGTGCTGCAGCTCCGAACGAGAGCGTGCCGCAGCGTGTGCTGCTGCTGTTCGTTCTTCTGCTGCGAGTAGTGCCTTGCTGATAGAGTGTCCTGCTGATGTTGCGACATAATACGCTTGTCCTTGACGAGCAGGGACACTGCTGCCGCTCGCCTGTTCCACTGCGCTACCAGCAACGAGGTGAGCCTTACAGCTGCACGCGCTGCTGCAAGGCGGCCGTAACAAACGCGATGGGAGGATTCTTTTGCAACAGTTGCTGTTCTCCTGCTCACGAAGTATCAGCAACGAAAGAATCCATAACTGGAGCAATCCTGGCGGCACTGCTGCTGTAGTGGCTACGGCGCAAATGTTGCTGCGGTTCTTCCATCCCCTTTTATATTGCTGCAACGCAAACTGGAAAGTGATTCCTACATCTATTAAGAGAGAGAGGAATAGAGAAGGACAGTGTCACGCAGGAACACATGGGTGCACATGTCAGGACAGAGCAACCGAATGACAGAGACAAGTATGTATCAATATACAATCTGTACAGCAGATCACGCAAGTGAGCCTCTGTGTAGTTCCCGACGACTGCGTGGAGGTGGTCGCAGACTACAAGGTGCGGTTGTATCCGAGCCTTACGTGATGTGGACGCAGGTGTGCAGAGGTGCTTCAACCTCTCTGCGTGAAGGACTACGATTCGTGTAAACAACGCGGAAGCACCGCTACAATCCCAAGGGGAAGAGTCGACTCTTTCGGAAGCGTTGTATCAAACGCGTTTGAAGCGGCAGTCGTCCGCATGCCACTCTCTGTGCACACGTAATAAGGGCACCTATTTTTCTTCCGCTACCACAGAAGTATACACGCATACACGTACAGGCAAGTGGGAGGGCCCCGCTTGACTTTTCCACGGCCTCACACAATTGTGTGTGTGTGTGTGTGTACGTATGTATATATATATATGTATACATATATGTGTGTGTGTGTGCGTGTCTTTCTCTATTTATACATATATATTACATATATAGCTTGGGAGCTTCCTGTGTTAACGTGTGACTTTCGGTTGTACATCCGAATGAATGGGGCAGCACCAACGACGACCGCATGCCGTTGCGATTCTCCTTTTCCAACATGGGTGGCTGACCCTCCCTCGGAAGTAGACAAGTGTAGATGTTCAGACCTGCCACATTACACTCTATCTTCCTTGTCCAGATATATACAAGGAAACGTCTCTTTATACGAGCGCGCGTGCGTGCGTCCAGCGGCAAATGCATCCATAGATATACACCTAAACAGATAATTACGCCCACACTTGCATACGTCTACGTATGTGGACACCTCTATGTAAATCTATGTGTATACGTATGTGTGTGGAGATACGCACACATCACCCTGACATGTGTGCGCTGCAGCTCAGGCGGCATGCAGCCTTGAAGGCCAGAGAGAGCAGGTAGTCGTGCGAGCATCTGAAGTGTATTACTGCTTAGGTCCTCGACCACCACAGATATCTATGCAGTGCTTCCTACATCTTCGTAACCGCAGCAGGAGTTCCACTCGATTAGAGAGTCAAAGAAGAGTCTCTCCTGTTGTATTTGAAGAGAAGACAAGGTGAGGTACGTGCGTCGCGACGCGTCGGCAGCAACACGACGGTCCGGCTACTGCACGATGGCGAAGGCCCGTTCCGAGCTTTCTGCTGCATGCTTTTTGACGAAAACACAGCGGCCTCTGTGTATGTATCGGGTGTGGGGCGGGTGCGGTTGTTTTTATAGACATCACCGAGGACACGGCAATTCACCGCGTCATACGCAGGAGGTGCACTTTTCTCTCTCTTTCTTTATATCTCTCCCTGTACACCGCGAGGGGTGGACACTCCAATTTAGGCACGTCTGGGTAGCACGAAGCCTCGTCGCCATTACTCGCGCTACGGTAGCGTTGTTTTTTTTTGTGTCATCTATTTGAAGCATGCATGCGCTGTTGTGCTGCTGCGACACACAGCAGCTGCTTTTTCTCGGCACCCGGTGATAATCCTCCCTCCTTCAAGGTCGCTGCTGCAGCAGCTGCTGTCTGCCCTGCTGCTGCCTCTTCCGCAACGGTGGTTGCGTCTGCTGCTGCTGCTGCTGCATGCGCGACGTGTGCTGATGCTGCTGGTGACGTTGTGTCTGCACCTGCTCGCTACGCCACTCGTCGACAAGCGCAGGCAGCTGCTGCTTCTGCCGGACCTGCCGTTGGGGAAACTGCGACCCCTGTCTTTGTTGCTGGTCCGCTTCGGTGTGGCGCACGTGCTGCTGCAGCAACTTCACGTGCTGCTGCGCCTGCACGACCTGCTGCTCGGCCTCCCGCAGCTGCTGCTGACTCCGCTGCAGCTGCGCCTCGATCTCCTCTGTCGTCGCTGCTGCTGTCTCCTGCATCGCGCGCCCGCGCAATCCCAGCAGTGTTGCATGCGTCACAACAAGCTCGACCTTCAGCTGGAGCAGCAGGGCTTCTGCCTTCGCCTGTCGCACCGCCTCCGCAGGACTGCCCTGCGTCCTCGAAGTCGTTCTCTCTCCTGGTGCTGCTGCTGTCTCTGTTTCGTATGCTGTTCTCCCAACCGCTGCGGCTGCTCTTTCTTTCTGGTAACTTGGGGACTCCAGCGCTGTAGATCTGTTGGAGGAAAAGGCAGCACCATCAGCAGCAGTAGCAAACGGATCACGCGCTTCCACATCGCAGCTGCTCTCTCCGCTGTCGACACGTTGCCACCGCCTTTCTCTTGTCGCTCCGCTGCTGCTGCTGTCCTGGTATGGTAGTGGCGTCGGGGCCCTCCCCGGTCGCTCCTTCGCCTCCTAGTCCAGGACGTACTCAGTCTACCTGTCTGTCTTGCTGCTGATTCTCTCGCCGCTGCTGCTCCTAGTCTCCATGCTGCTGCTGCTGCTTCTCCTCCTCCTTCTGCGCGTCTACTCTCCGCGATCGTGGCCGGCCACGCTGCTCCTACTTCTCCTCCTCTTCCTGCTGCGGCTGCGCTGCCAACTACTGCTGCGCTTCGTCGCCCTCCTGCTGCTGCGCTGAATCCCTGCTGAACGAACTCCTCTCGCAGTTGGTGCTGCTGCTGCCGATGCCGGTCCTCTGGCTGCGTGGAGGCTGCGTCTACTTTTGCAATGGCTGTGGCTGATGCTGTTGCTGGCACTCCTGCGCCTGCAGCTGCAGGGGACGGTATATTTAGGAACGCTTCCCCATATACGCGCACATTCTGCTGCGGGTTCAGCTCTGTGGCTCCTTCGAACTTCGTCTGAAGCCAGCGCTGCTGCTGCTGGTGCTCCTGCTGCTGCTGTCGCTGCTGCCGCTGTAGCTCTTGCAGCTGTTTCTGCCAAGGCCGCACTGCGACAGAAGAAGTAGCAGCAGCAGACGGTGCAGAGAGGAGCGACCGGCGCCTCGGTTCCAAGCTCTCACTTTCTATTTTTCCTGCTGCTGCTGCTGCGCGACTTGCTGCTGCTTGCAACCTTTCTGCCGGCGCTCTACTATGTGCTGGAGCGCCTCTTCGTGACGCCGCTTCCCTTGCCGCTGGCTGCTGCAGCAGCTGCACGCCGCTGCTGGTGCTTGTTCTCCGTCTATGGGGTCGCATTACAGACAGGTGCCTTCCCCACACCCTTCCACCCGCCCGGGCACTTTCTGCGTTCTCCTCTCCCTCCCCACTGCCAGAAGCAGCTAGTCTGTTAGGATCAGAGTGTGGAGGAGATGCAGGTGTGACGATGACGCGTGAAGGAATTCGACTGCCAGCAACGTCGCGTCCTTCTTCTTTTTCCACTGCTGCTTTATCTCCTCGATCTTCCTCTTCTGCGGCTGCTGCTCTTCGGCTTCCCGCTGCCGCGCCTGCCCTACCCCGTGCAGCAGATACGTCTCCGACACCTGCAGCAGCTGTGTCTCGCTTCTTTCTTGCTGCTGTCGTGGCTGCTGCTTTCCTTTCCGCAGCAGATGACTCCCCCGTCACTGACGCTGCTGGTTCAGACACCGCTTCCACGCGTTGCAGCGGAGACTGGAGCCGTCTCCCTTTGAAAAAACCTTGCTGCTTGGTGGCTGGGCTGCTGTCGTCCTGCAGCAGCTCTTTAGGCACCTGCGGGACCAGATCAGGATGCCTCAGACGGGCACTTTCGTACGATACAACGTAAGCTTGGGAAATAAGTCGTCCTCGGCTCCTGAAATTTATTTCTTCTTCTTCCTCCTCCAGTTCTCCCCCTGCGGCTGCAGCCTCCGCAGCTGCGGCTCCTGCGGCTGCCGCCCGCCGTGCTGCTGCTGCTTCTGCTGCGGCACCACTGCGAGGTGACAGAGACAGTCTCCTGCGGCCCGGCGGCGCGCTCTTGGGAAACGCAGAGGACGGATAAGCCGCCTCAGAAGAAGAATAAGGCGCAGCAGCACCGGATCGAGCAGCAGACCCAACAGACCGAGAAGGAGCACGGGACGCGCGAATAGAAGAAGCAGCCGCAGCCGCAGCAGTAAACGGTGCAGAAGCAGCAGCAAAAACGGAGGTTGAAGAAGCAGCAGCAGCGGCATCCGAAGGAGCAGCGGAAGCAGCAAGAGTACGAGCCGCAGCGCCTGCAGTAGCAGCAGTGGCATCAGCAGATGGGGCGCGCAGGTGGGGACTAGGAGATGGTGCAGCAAGCGTCCGTGCGGCAGCGGAAGGCAAGCGACGAGCAGCAGCACTAGCAACACAAGAAGGCGGTGGGCTTCGAGGAATGACGCGGAGCTTTTCAGCAACAAGAGAAGAAGTACTCCAAATTGTTAGGCTCTTCTTCGCCGCTTCCTCTTGCTGTTGCTGCTGCTCCGTCTGGTCTGCCTCGTGGTTTTCTTGCTGCTGGTGGTGTGGCCGCAGCGGTTGCTCGTGAAGCACGGAAGGAGGGGCGAGTGCAGCACGTCTACGATCAAGAAGGGGCTCATGCAGCAGCTGCTGCAGCTCCTCGCTCTGCTGCTCGATTTTCTGCAGCAGCTCCTGCCGTCGAGATTCCGTAGGCCTGAAGGCAGCAGCAAATTGCAGGGTGTCGCTGCTACTTGAGGGAAAGGATGAGGAGCGCTGGAGCATCCTGTGGCCTTCGGCGGCTTCTGCTTCCCTTCCGCTTCCCCATCCGTCCCTGAATCTGCCGGCACCGAGGAGTCTCTTTGCTGCAGCAGCAGCCGAGGAAGAGAAATGCCCCACAGACGAAAACGGAGGAGGCGAAGCAGCAGCAGCAGATGCACGCCGCGGGAGAGCCGCCCCACTCGCGGCAGAAGGAAACTCAGCAGCAGCAGGAGGACCAGGACGCGCAACAGCTGCTGCAGCAGAAGATGCAGCGTCTGATTCAACAGGAAGCGAGAGACGCAGGCGACGGGCAGAGAGAGGCGCAGGTGATGCTGCATCCTTCGTCGCCGTTGGTGTGACCACTGCTGTTGTCACTGCTGCCGCCGCTGTTGCTGCTGCTGCTTCTTCTTCACCTGCAGCGCCACCGGATGCTGCCCGGGGAGAGGCGACGCGCCGCCGTTCCTGCAAACTGCTGCAGATGGAAACGCGACGTCCCTCCTGCTTCTGCTGCTGCTGCAGCTCCTGCTGCTGCAGCTCCTGCTGCTGCTGCTCCTCTTGTTGCTCCTGCTGTTGCTCCTGCTGTTGCTCCTGCTGCTGGAGCTGCTGGCGCTGCTCCTCCGTCATGACTGCGGAGGCAGCTACCTGCTTCGGCCCCTGCTGCATCTTCTCCTTCGCGTGTGGCAGCTCCTCCTGCGCAACAGCAGCAGCAGTCGTTCCGCGGCAACATCTAGCAGCTGCGCATGTTACCCGTTGCTGCCGTTCTCTCTCTCTCTCTTTCATTTCCGACCTTCGCGTATCTCTCTCTGCATACAGCACTGCCTACTGCTGCAGCAGGAATCCCCTGGCAACACTCCTACACATGTACACCGATCTAGAAACGCACTACACACGCACGTACAGATATATATATATATATATATATGTATACATGTATGTATATATACATATATATATATATACACGTAAATAACAGATATACACATGTCTCTACATGTTGGTATACATATACGCGGGTACACGTATAAATGTACTTTGCATAAATATATACACATAAATACATGCATATACATATATATATATATATGTATATATGTACACACATATATTTGTATGTACACACATGTATAAATATACATAGATACACGTATAAATGTGTTATATATATATATATATATGAATATGTACAGAGATACTTGCGGTAATCTTGACCGACTCCATTTTTACTTGTAGACCGAAAAATGGATGAAGTGGTTGTACGGCCACTTCTTTGTACGACGCAGTTCTACGTAGACACACGAGTGAGGAGAGGAACCGGAGGCGGCCGGAGAATCCTGAAAACCTGGCGTGCATACATATATATACATATATATATATATATGTCCTGGGTAACAGAAGGCGACGGTGCCATGATCTGCCGGACGTGTTTTCCTTCAGAAAGGCAAGCAAATCCTTCTCTCTGTGTGCCAGTACGTACTCCCACACATACGTTTATCCACACGAATGTACTGCAGGCCCAGAGAAGAGGAGCAACATGACGGAGCAGAGACGACAAATGGCCAGGCGAGCGAGCAGCGAGTTTCGGATATGTGCCTGGATCGCGTCTGCGACTGTGTGAACCTCGCCTCGATGGGAATGCATGCGCCACGACGTGTGTGTACCCCGTCCACACTGAAGTATGCACATGCATATATATGTGTTACATACATATATACGCAGGTACGTACATACGTGTAATTGTATATTAGCGGAAGAAATCTGCTGGCGACATCTTAGTGGCTCTGCTCCAACACGTGAAACTTCACGGAGGTGCGAATATGATGATGGAGAAAAGTGCGGAGACCCGGCGAGAAAAAACAAGTCCGCAAGTCAAACAGCCCTCTCTATATATCCGCACACGCATGCAGACAACAACCCCCCCATCTCGCGTACGACAAGACGGTACATATATATATATATATACGTGCACGAATAGAGATGACCTGTATGTATATACACATATGCGGACGATATATGTGCATATATGTACACGAATGGATCATATATATATATATATGCGTATGTGGGCGAATGGAAATGGTATATAAATATATATATATATAAATATATGTATGTATATATGTACTATACGGTTGGAGCGGGTGATATATGTATACATGTGGATACGAATGGAGACGCAATCTGTCTATCTGTCTGTCTCTATCTTTACATGTATATATATATATATATATACGTACATCCATGTATATATGTATGGAGGCGAACGGAGACGGTACGCATACGTATGTGCACGAAAGGAGATGATACACATATATATACATGTACACATATATACATACATACACACATATATGTATACGGAGATGGTGCATGTATGAATGCCCATATATATATATATGTATATGTAGGTAGGTATGTGTCTATGTATATGATATAGGCAGCAGAGTAGAGAGGGAGGTGTCTAGAGAGACGGGCTGGGATTGTGTCAAGTTGGTGTGACTGCTGCCGCCACAAGGTCGACGTCGGTGAAAAAATAAATATCGACATAGACGTCTCGTTGACACTTTGCTCGTTTCGTCTTCTGTATGTAACCCATACACCTACTATTATCAGACCTGTCTACAGACAGAAAGAGAGACACCCACACATGTGTGTATCTACACGCTGTTGACCTCCGTGGCTGACGGGCAGCGATGGGCCTTTTTGGTCTTCGGTGTATAACGGAGAGAGCTCCTACTTGTCCTATCTATCTACACACATAGATAGACACCCATATATATGTGTAGACACGCTGTTGGGGCGCGCCGCGAGGTGGGCTTTTTTCCTCTCCTTGTGGTACGTAGCTCCTTCGTCTCCCTTCCACTTCCACACACATACGCAGGGACACAAAGACCCACCTAGAGATATCCCCCTCTGCAGAGGTGTCTTCGTATCGACGCATGCCCGTGTACACCTCTAGGTACTCAGAGAAAATCTGCACGCGAGTCTATGGACTCTTGATACGTGTGTCCACTTCGCTCTTATTTGCATGCACACGGATACTTACGTATGTATCTATATTCACTCATGTACACACATACACATACGTCCACACATACATATATGGACACGCACACGTGTGAGCGCATGCAGCGCAGCAACACCCCACACACGCACAAAGGCAGGGCGTCAGACGCACGTGCGAATGCGGAAGCACCGGAAGACGCTAACCCGATACACACGTTCACCTCACCCAGGCATATTAATCGTGTGACCACGTACACAGACACATATACACACATATATATATATGCGTGCTTCGTTTTACCTCACATAGAACCGACAAGCATATTAACCGAGTGGCCACGTGTACAAACATATATATATATATATGAAGATATACGCCTACTACGCATGCTTCTTTCTACCTCAGACAGAAGAGACAAGCATACTGATCGTGTGACCACATACATATATATACGTCGCTGCGTGCTTCATCTTTTCTACGTTTCCGCCGAAACACGTATCGTCGAAGTACAGTCACGACAAGAGCTTCTACTATTGCACGAGGGTAGGGCGCCACCACTATATGCGCACGCGTGTCCACGCAAGCGTCGATAGCATGCACGCGTGCTGAAAGCGACACGCCGCATAGAGAGACGAGACACTCGCGCAGGTATCTCCTTCTCTCTATCTCTCTCTTTGGCCTTGGCCACGCACAGACCCAAGAGAAGGAACGTCGGTTCGTGCAGAGACACCGCCACGGGGACATATTCGATCCTGCAGCCCCCTCCTCGCGGAAGAGACGCCTGTGAGAATCTCCACGGTTCGCTGTCAAAGAAAGACACGGCCACAAAGACAGAGAGGAAGAGAGACGCGGAGACGGACACACGAAAAGAGACGAGACACGCACAAGAGGAACAGACGCAGAGAGGGAGACGGGAAGAAGACAGAAAGAGACACGCGACAACAGCAGTGTCGTGTATTTCCTTGGAGACATTAAAAGCTTCCAAAAGGAGACAGGACGTGAAGGCCCCTCCCTGACCCACTTTCTGCCCGCGTATTTGCCTTAGTAAGCTCTCTCCTATGCATACATATATATATATATATGGAGATGTGTAAACATTCAAGCGTATATCTATATATAATGTATGCGTTATGTACACGTACGTTTGTGCAGAATTTTGTGAATCTTCTTCTTATGTATATATATATATATACATACACATATATATTGATGTATACGCATACGCACGCAATATATATATATATATAATGTATGTATAGTGTATGTAAATATATATATATTTGTAGATTTATGTGAGTTTAGCTGCGTAGACGTTGATGTAGAGCGAACAAGTTTCTGCCTCAGTCTCTCAGTCTTTGCAGCAGGCACACCATTAGCATGTCTCTGTCTCGCTGCACCTGCAGCAGCTGTTGCTCCAACTGTGCCGCCTGCACAAGAAGCAGAAAACGAAAACCGGAGAAGGGAAGGAGATGCAGAAACATGAACGCCGCAGATTTACACCACACGAATAGGAGAAATACGCGTGAAGGAGAAGACGTGGGGATCTCACACGGGAACAAAGGTTTCTGTGTCGCGCAGCAAAGAGAAATCTCGAGCTGTCTCCCAATGCAGGCTAAGATCCAACCACATCACGCAGCAGATAACAACGCTGACCTCTATCTCCCCCCCCCCTGCAGATATATATGTTTGTACATACGTACACGCACGCCGGTTTAATCTTTCTTTCTGCATTTATACGTATATATATACATATATATGTGTACACCGGTTCTATCTCTTCTTCTGAAAATATACATATGTATATATATGTATATGTGTACACCCGTTCGATCTCTCCTTCTGCAGGTATAGATATATATGTGCACACCCGTTTTATCTCTCGCTCTGCATATATATATATATATACATATATGCACACCCACTTTATGAGTAGATGAATGGAAGGTACCTGTGACTTCTCTTGAAGAGAGTTATACACAGATTACTTTAAACACAAGTACATCATTACATATGGACCAATCCACAGATATAGAGAGCATACTAATACTGTATTCTCGTGTGTACATACTTACATATGTATGTACACTAGTACACAAGTATATCTCTTTGGACGTAAACAAGCACATGAATATATTTTCTTTTCTTTCTCCCGCTTTGTTCAAATCTTCATGTGCACGAGTTACTTCAGACATGTACGTACGCCGTTCACTGGGACGTCCTTCTCAGCAGATATATCTGCGTGGCGCCCTCGGCCGCTGTTTCTATGTGCGCGTAAGGATGTGCCTATCTACACATACATGTGTATATATATATATATATATATGCGTGCGTGGCTGTAGATTTACAAGCTCACAGCATACGCAAGCAGATAGAAATACATACTTATCTATCAACAAAGAGGAAAAGGCGCATAGATACCACTCCAAATGAATCGGGGCAGACAATTCGGCAGGGACGTACAGCACTACGAATATGCATATATATATATATATATGGAGAGAGAAATAGAGAAAGATATTCACGTAGGGACACACGTGTAGATGTCCACCGAAGGGCGGGGGAGAAGATAGAGGCACACATAAACAGAGACGCAGGGGAGGGAGGGAGACGACGAGAGATAGAGAAGTGCGTATGGAGACACATGCGAGAACAACACGGAGACAGCAATACGGCAATATACAGCCACATATACGTGTATATATATACGTATATTTATAGTGAGAGTATGTACAAAGTCACCTGTGTAAGGAAGTGGAAGGGGAGTTACGTACGTAGATAGATACTCTGCAAGGACAGAGAAAGGAATATATTCCTTGAGAGAGAAAATTACGAAGAAAACACAGAGATATACAGAGAAATGCCTACACAAAAATACATACTATGATACATCGATATGGGCTTGTATGTAATAACAGGTACAGGAAGAAGCTGTACAGATATACGTATATATACAGGCTGCTGACCTGTTGTTGTGCCTGGTGTAGCTCGTCCGTTCGCGTCTGCAGCAGCTGCTCCATCTGTACGGCAGCAGCACCATTAGCAGCAGCAACCCAACAATGACGGCCCAGCCGGCAGCAGCTGCAGCACAAGCAAGAGCAGCCGCAGCGGAAGCACCGGCCGCAGCAGAAGCACCAGCAGCAGCCGAAGCAGCACCAGCAGCAGCAGGGGCAGCACAAGCAGCAGAGGCAGCACCGCCGGCAAAGGGAGCAGCAGCAACAGAAGCAGCAGCAGCAACAGAAGCACCAGCAGCAGCAGAGGAAGCGGCAGCGGCAGCAGCAGCACATGGAGCGATAGCAGCTGCACAGACAGCAGCAACAGCAGGACAAGCAGCAGCGGCAGGCAACAGCACTTGTCCGGGGCTTCGCGTTTGGTGTGCTGCATTCCGGTATGTTTGTCCCCTTCTCAAAGCTTCCTTCCTTCCTGTCTCTGTCCCTCCCTGGTTCTTTCCTTTCCCTCCTAGCACGCAACACCTGCAACTTTGTTCTGTTACTTCCATTCTCTCTTTTCTTTCTCCCCTATTTTTCTGCAGTACTCTGAGAACGTTTCGGTGTTCTTCTGCGTCTATCCTCTACTCGTCGCTCTTCCGTCCGCCTCTTTTAATTCACCACCACTTCCTTCCTCTTCGTCTTTCTGTTTGTCTTTCCTCCTCCTTTTCCGTTTCTTCCTTCTCGCTCGGTACGTCCCCTTTCTTTCTCGCTGTTGTTGGGATTGATAATACAGATTTCCTCGGTCCCGCTTCCCCACCTGCTTCTCGCATGGAGTGGTCTCTGTCGCTTTCTGCTGCTTTTCCTGTGCACTCACGCCCTTCCAACCGACGCCCAAGAGAGGCCCCTCAACGACCAGCAGGACACAACGTTCCCGGACATATAAGAATCTCGCTGCAGCCTTCCACATGTGTACGTGGTCATACACGCACATATATATACACACACATACGGACATAGAGAGGGAGACCTGTTGGATACGGATTCGTGCAAACGACAGAGTATAAACATTACTGCTCCTACGTATGTCTACCAGGTACATTTTAACAGGGACACGAATAGAGGACTACGGACGAAGAGAGCGTATGCACGCGAGCTACACTGGTGCAGCAAGACACACATGCTGCGTAGGTCATCCTCTGTACACATAATACAGAGAGTGACCTACACGCATGCTGGAACACTACGTATAGAAACGGTTACATTTGTATTTATTTTTGTGGACGTACGAGGAGACAGAACAATCTAGATTCACAGAAATTACGAGGAGGTGTTGTGCGAGGGTAGGACACTGCACTCATTCGCACGATATTTCTGGTCACTTAGTCCTGGAGCATACAGAGAGGAGCGCAGGAGAAAAGGGACGTCTGCTCCAAAGCAACACAAACCGTGTGAAAGGAATAAGTACACCTGTGTCTGGTTTCCACGCTATAAAGGATTTCCGCCGGTGTACGTATATGCGAGAGAGGATACGCAAATCTGCGCCCTCCAAAGAGAGGAGAAAGTGCACGCTGCGGTGATGTGAAGACCGCGTACACAGGCCAACTGCGGTGCGCATACACTGCAGAGACCACACGCGGTGTACGTACGCCGGAGAGAAGGCAAGGCGTGTACGGACGTCAGAGCAATTGTGTACGCGGTGTCTAGGCAGCGAGGAAACTGTAGATTTCCACACGTACTACAGCTACAAAAGCGGTGGACGAACACCGGAGTAGTGCAGGACGGAGCCCGCAACGAATGTATGCGGGACGGGATATCGACACCTGCTAACAGTGTACGCGGGTGTATGTACACCACAATAGCTGCAGGTCGTGTACATCCACTAAAGAGACTGCATGAATTTGTGTGGAGTCCAGAAAGACTGCCGGTAAGTATGCGGAGTTGCCAGAGACTGGCGGCTGCTGTGTGGATACTACAACAGTGCGGGACACCGTGAAGACTGCGCGCTGGTGTACGTACACCAGAACAAAGTTCACAGCTGTCCACACTCGCCACAGAGAGTGTATGCACAGGATGAACTGCGGCAATGCAACTGCACGTAGCTGACTGGGTACGGTAGAACTGCGACTGAGGTGTACCGACACCCGAGAAACGGCACCACGGGGGAGTGCGGGCGCCGTAGAGAATGCGGGCATCGTTGCTAGTGTCTGTGCAGTGGAAAAGTGGGCATGCAACTGTTGTGGACCACAACGCAGCGGACACCGGCTCTTCTGCCTTCGAAGAAGAAAGACTCTTGTTTACGTTGTACTCCGTCCCTCCACTTTCCTGAAAGTTCCTGCGTGCATATACACACCTGCCACCGGAGTGTCACTGCTGCACAGTATTTACCTGCAAGCGGTTCTCCTGCAGAGCCAACACCTCCTCCTGCGCAGCCTGGGAGGGAGATATGGAGAACACGGGGAAGCAAACCGAAGGCGACAAGAGATGGCAGAAAGGTAAAGAACACAGAGGAAACCAGCGGAGAGGAGGACCAGAAGAACTTGAAAAGACAGAAGAGCAGGTAGGTATATGTAAAGGTGAGAACAACTCGAGAAAGAAAGGACTGAGGAGGAAAAGAAACGAACAAAGAAAGAGAGGACGAGAAAAAGCATGAAAGGAAAAGGACAGAACGCTGAGAAAAAGGTGGAGGAAGACGCGAAGAAGGAGACGTGAAAAGGAGGAAGGGGAGGACGAAGAAGAAGACGGAGAAACGAAGGCAAAAAAACACAAAAGGACGAAACGGAGAAGAAGAGGACGAATACGGAAATGTCGAACAGACGCGCGGGAAGATGAAGACGGAAAGACAAGGAAGCGGGAGAGGGAACCACACAGATAAACGAAGAGCAGAAAAAGCAGCAGCAGGTAAACGACGCAGAGAGTGGCGCGGGAAGAAATACCGACGCAGGTCAAGAACAGATAGAAAAGAAAGACAAGAACAGAAATCTCACGCGGTAAATCTCCTGGTGCTCCCAGACAGGGTTCCGGATTCACCCAGAAACACGGAATCATCTATTCGACTAGAAAAAGCAGTTGCGCCTTCTTGCGTCCATAGCTTGTTCACTTAGCTACATTTCCCTCTCTCTTCCTATACATACGTCTCCACTATCTACCTGTTCTCGCTCTCCACATATACATACACATATATATGTATATATATGCCTGCCTGTATGTTGTGTACATATATATATATATATACCTGCGTATATGCATTTACACATACGCAGACCTACAAACGTACATATGTGCGTACACGTACATGTATATATATATAGATGCATACATAGAGAATGTACATAGATTCTCGTGCACACATATATCTCTCAGACTTCAACAGGAGTGCAACGACTTCGTGTGTACACACATACAAATACATATATATATATATTGATAGAAAGATAGATCGATAAACGAACGTAAGAAGCAAAATTGTATGGATACGTCAGTCCCTGGTGTACACACCCAGGCGCATGTATCTGGGCACAGATACATGTACACACACATACATATAGATATATATATATGTATGCATTTGTACTGGAAAACGAAGGTTTACTCATGTTCTTATATATATATGTATATATGGAGATACGTTTCAATACATGTATATATGGAGATACGTTTCAATAGAGGGACCTTCATAATACACTTGTAGACACAGATATGCACACGCATGTAGACTTGCTCCACAACTGCACATGCAAATGAAAGATAAAAATGTATGGTCGAACATGATTCAAAACATACATACATGTGCATCTACATATATATATATATAGAGAGAGAGAGAGAGAGGGACATATAGATAGACAGGTATATGCAAACATATATGCATATATATATATATGTATAGAAAGCTAGATCCAGACATATATGTATATATATATATATGTACAGATAATATGCGTATACATATATAAATGTATAGATAACTAGATCCAAGCATATATGTATACACTTATGCATATGTATATATACAGATGCAAGTACACATATTCATACGTATGGATACGCATATATGTTTGTTTTACATATATAATATTGGTGGGAGCTTCTGTGCGTGCGTCGCCGTCTTCAATTGTACCTCTCGAATGCGCTGCTCGTCCCCCTCTGCAGACACCTGCAGCAATTGTTGCTGCTGTTGCTGCACCTGCTGCTGCAGCGCGACCACGCTGCTCTGGGCTCGGCGCAGCTGCAAACACACACACCCCCACACGCACACAAACAAGAACAACAGCACATGCACTTCTCTACTCTCTTGCCCCTCGTATCTGCCGCCAGTGTGTGGTGAGAGAAAGCGGCACACACGGAAAGAAGGAAAGAAGTGATGACACGAAGTTTCTGCTGCTGCTGCTTTTGCCTAGGTGTTACATATATGTGCACGCACAGCACACTGCGAAGGGCGTGAGAAGAGATTTCATTTCGTCTTCCCCATCTCTCTGTCTCTCTCTCTGTTTGTGGACACATTCTGACGAAACAGCGGAGCTTTCGTATGTACGGCGGAGGTTATATATGTAGAGAGAGAGCTCTCCACAAACACACATACACATACGTATCAACACACAGAGATATATACATATCTCACATACATATATATGTAATCTTGGAGAGAGAGGCAATTTCGGTACGTGTGTGGAAGTACCCCCAGACGACCCAGGGAGCTGCACCTACATCGATACAGATGAGGAAGGCGAAGAAAGTCCTTCTCCCTTTGTTCGCCTCTTCAGTGCGAGCAAGAAACTTAGACGCATGTGCCAGTACATATATATATACACATATGTGTATACATGTATATACAAGAGGAGCCCCTTATGCACACACACACACACACACACATACATGCAAGTACAACACACCGAGAGATATGCAGAAGATTACAGTGCCACAAACGTGTTTGCAGCCGCATTAACAGTGTTTCTGGGCGGGTGGAACTGCTGCTGCCGGAACAACCCGGCGACACACCGGCTGCTTGGTAGCTGCACGATTCATCAAGACGATGAATGAGGCACACACTTACAAGCACACACACACACAGACACATACATATACATATGTATATACATATACAGAGGTCGTCGCGCGGGACTCTTTTCTAGTGACGTAAAAATATCAAAGAATTACACGAGAAACGTATCTGTATACGACTCTACACACCTGCGCGCATATACGCGCAGCCGTCTTTACGTAGCAGATTCCACAGTGCGGAACGCTGTTCATACGGTAGTATAGCTACAATCTATAAGTAACACTTCTATTTTACAAGGTCAAGTTAGACATATATATACATACACATATACATATATAACTTGCCTACACACAAATACACACACACACACACACACTTGCATGCACGTATGGTATATATATTGTGTATGTACGAATCATTAGGGCAATAAGCTGAGAACTTCTCTGTCGCCCTCTCCCCGTCCTTTCTCTAATATATACATATATTTATAAATGCGCGTGGAATATGTAGCCCTGCCTGCGTAGAGCGTCTGTGCGCACACGTATATACGAGAGGGAGAGAAATGGAAGGAAGCGCATGGACAGAAGACACGAAAAATGGTATTTTTTCGAAGAGAATGTGCGGATGTGTGTGCCTGCGTGTGAATTAAAGGAGGGGGACGACGCGGAGAGAAGCGGACAGGAGAGACAAAACTGAGCGAAAGGGTCTTTGGTAGAAGGGACAGCCTTTCTGCAGATAAATCTTTTACAGCATCCACCGACTCATAACAGACAATCTTCACGTTTCTTCTGCACCAGTGTGTCACTTTCTGCAGTATTGTTCTAACATTTATATACCTTCACATATATATATATATATATACGTGTGTAAGTACATATCCGTACATTTATATATATATAACTATACGTATTCGCATATATGTACATCTATTCATATCAAGACACATGTGTATGCATAGCTGTGAACACATATGTATGACGACCTTTTCCAACTTTATGTTACGAAAAATCACATATGTGTGGATGAGTACGTATATATATACGTGCGTAACTATGGGATAATAACCTATATACGTACACATATACATATGTGTGAATATTATTAACCTCTCTCAAAACATGTACGTGTACGTATACTACATGTAGATACACATATATATTTATATATATATATATGTATACGACAAATATCTGTATATGTATATGTATGCATATACATCCCTATATGAATATGTCTATATATATATATATATATGTACACGCAGGCAAATATAAATGTACGTATACAAGTATGTGTACGCATATATATATATACATATCTGTGTGTGTACATATATGTATATATATAAATACAGGTAGATCGAATCGTATTTGTGATATTACGCGGCACGGGTAGAGAGAGAAGCTCTATGTCTGCGGGGCGAAGGTGTCATAACATACCTGCGCGACAAGAGCAGCTCGCTGGCGAAGAAGCGACAGCAGTTCTTTTTCCGTAAGGTGCTGCAGCTCTTCCCACCGCAGCAGCGGAGGGGCTTCGACAAGCTGCTGCAGCCACACCCCTGCGCAGCTCGCTTTGTCTCTGCGTCGTGCTGCTGCTGGTGCTGCTCCTCCTTGTCCTCTCGAGACGCCCGTAGCAGCAGCAGAGGCAGGTAGGGCGGGAGCAGGACCGGCAACGGGAGAAGAAGAGGAAGTGAAGGCAGCAGCGGGCGCGAACGTAGGACCAGCGGCGCGCCACGCAGAAGCAGCAACGGGCCTCAGGGGGGAGAGACCAGCAGCACCAGCCCTCCGCGGCGCAGCAGCAGCACGAGCACCACTCCTTCCCAGCGCAGCACGGCGCGTCGCAGCAGCACCTCCACGAGGAGGAGGAGAGGCAGCAACATTCGCAGGGGGATTCAAAGCAAAATAACCAACAGCAGGACTCCAAAGAAGACGCACAGACGAAGGCCAAGGAGGGCGAACCACGGGAGCAGGAGGAGGGGAAGGAGCAGGGGGGGGAGAAAAAGTAGCAGCATAACGCAAGGGTGCTGCATCCTCGGCACGTAGAGGAGGAGAGTACGCAGCAGCACTCGGGAGAAATTCCACCGTAGCAGCAGCGATACCTCTTTCGTTGCCCGCTGCTGCAGTCGGGTGTCTGTGCCTGCCGTAGCTGCTGCTGCTGCAGATGTCATTCGTGCTGCCGGTGACGCCATGCATGCGCTCACTTACGCCTGTGCTCCTGCTGCTACTGTCCCTCCGGCTCGAGTTCCTCCTTACTTTCGTCTTGCTGCTGCCGCCGACTGGACATACCCCCGCTATATCTTCCATGCCGCTGCTGCCGTAGTGGCTCACATTGCCCCAAGAGGCTGCCGCAGCAGGCGAAGAGCTGACTGCTGCTTCTGCTTGTGTTGGAAGCTTTGCTGCTGTTGTTGCGGGACTTGGTGCTGACAACGGCGCATCAAGGGAAGTTCCGCCTGCTGCCCAAGGGGGTCCACGCGCGGCACCTGCTGCTGCGCAGGTCTCTCTCGCCCCGGGTGCTGCGACTGCTTCATGAACGAGCGAAATTTCTGCTGCTGCTGTTGACACATCGCGGTGGATTGGTGCCTGCGGCCTCCTCCTGCTGCCGCTTCTGCTCCGCGCTGTCGCAAGTCCGGCCGCGGACACAGGTAACTCTGCCCGTGAGACTTGTTGCAGACTCTCTTTCTTCTTCTGTTGCTGCAGCAGCAGATACTCCTGCTGTTGTTGCTGCTCGGGCTGCACCACGTCGTCCGCCGTCTGTGCATCCTGCTGCTCCTGTTGGTGCTCCAGACCCTGGCCCTCCTCTGTTTTCTCTGGCACATGCTGTTGCTGCTCCTCCTGCACCTCCTCCTGCTTTTCCTGCTCCATACACTGCGTTTCCTCCGCGAGCAGCAACTGCTGTTGTTCCACGTAACGCTGCTGCCATCCCACTTGTTGCTGCTGCACTTCCACTTGCTGCTGCTCCTCCAGCTGCTGCTGCTCTTCCAGTTGTTGTTGCTGTTGGGGCTCTTCCAGTTGCTGCTGCTGCTGCACTTTCGGTTGGTGTCGCTGCAGCTCCTCCGGGTGTAGCTGCTGCAGCCGCTCCAATTGCTGTAGCTGTCCCTGTGATTCCTCCTCCTGGTGTTGCAGTTGCTGCTGCTGTCGCAGCTGTTGTTGTTGTCGCAGCTGCTGCTGCTGTTGCATTTCCTGTTGCATCAGGCGTTTGAGCAGCTGGCGATGCTCCTGTGGATACAACAGGAGGAGCTGCACGAGGCGCTGACTCTTCTGCTGCTGCTCTTTCTTGCCTACCTGCGGATCTGAAAAGATGTACGGCGGCTGCTGTTGTCGCTGCTTCCCTTCGTTGACGCATGCGCCCCCTCCGGTGCTGCTTCGACGATGACGGCGGCCTACGTTGTACACGCTTCCTCCTGCTGGCAGCTTCTGCTGCTTCCCCTGCTCCTGCTGATACATCTCTTGATACTTCTGCAGCACGCACGGTTCCTGGTACGCCTGCGGGGAAACGTCTTCCTGTTTCTGCTCCTGCTGCCAACAGAGGTGCGCGGTACCTGGGTGTCGGGTCTGCTGCTGCTCTTGCCGCTGCTGCGGCTCTTGCTGCCGCTGCTGCTCACGCTCCCGCTGTTTCCTCTGTTGCTGTTGCTGCTGGTACAGCGCGTGCCGTGTCGAACGCACAGCACCAGGTGGCCTGCGGGGTGCTGCAGCATAACAGCTATCGTAGGACGCACCCACCGCAACGACAGCAGCCATGGCAAAGGGAAAGGCAAAGTTTGATCGGTGCTTCTCGGCTTGCTGCTGTTCTTGCTGATGAACACGCCGCGATCACTCGTGGCGCGGTGCTGCTTCTGCTGCTCTCTCTGCTTGCTGCTGTTCCACTTGTGTTGCCGCTGTCATAGTGCGATTGGTCCTGCTGCCGGTGCTCCTTCTGGCGTCGTTGTGAGGGTGCTGCTGTCCTGTCGCTGCTGCTTCTAGTGGTGCTGTGTGGCTGCTGCTGCTGCTGGTGTTGCTGTTGCAGTCGTGGCCCTCGCACCGGTGAAGAAGTAACTCTTGAGGAGCTCTGCAGGGGTTCACCAGCAGCAGCAGTGCATGCGTGCGACGGAGCGCAGCAGCACAAGAACACGAGTGGCAGCAGCAGCAGCAGGAAGAGGCACAGCCGCCACCACAGGAGGGACGGGAGCAGCAGCAGAACAGCAGCCACAGCAGCAGCAAGCCGAGAGAAATGAAACCCGCACAAGGAGAAGGCAGAAGGTGCGACGCACGAGAAGAGGAAGAAAAACGAAAGAAGAAGAACAGCTGCTGCTGCTTCAGTAGCACAGCAACAGCAGACAAGAGCTGGTAGCCGCTGTGTGTCGCCGGAGCTACTCCCACCTACTCTGGTGGCAGTAGCGGGGTAATAGATCAGGAGCACGGGCGGCAGCAGCAACAGCAGCAAAACAGTGGCTGCACGAGGAAGAGCGGCACGAAAACCAACGGCAGGAGAAATGCGCAGGAGGAACAGCACTGCAGATGCAGCAGCAAGAAGTTAGCGGTACCAGCAGAAGGCAACAGGGGACGCAGCTCGCTAACAGCAGCAATAGCATACTAATAGCGGTAGGGAGCAGCTTGGCAGAATCAACGCAGGAGATTCAAAGCAGTCACCGCTACACTGTGCGGCAGCACCATCACCGACGAGCGCAGCAACAGCAGCTGCAGCAGCAAAAGAAAATTATTACTCGCAGCAACGTAGCAGTGAGAGCTCCCCAGAGCAGCAGCAGCAGTAGCACCCGTCCGCGAGCAGCAGTAGCATCAACTAAATGTGGGCCTACGCTAAGGCAACATGCAGAGGGTGGCCACGCAGCAATAGCAGCAGTACGTCAGCGTCCCTGGCTGCCCTCACTGGAGCATCAGCACAGGCCCACTACGAAGCAGCAGCAGTAGCACCAGCAGTTGCAGCAGGGAAACGAATGAGAGTGCGACAAACAAACATCTGCACAGCAGCTGCGAACCTCGAAGGAGGAAGAAGGGCTGGTGGACTGCAGGAGGTGTGGCGAGGAGGTGAACCAGGAGAAGGACGCACAGCCACCCCTTTCACACGTCTGCCTCCATGCATAGACGGATACCAAGTACAGAGACTCTACAACGTTTCCGGGAAGAATCAGTCTTATTCCTACGTGCACAGGTCTTCACGGGTTGCAGCACGCGTCGTCGTCTATCCATAGAGAACCAGAAAGAGACGTAATCGTGGGCAGGGGAATACAGGGAGCACGCAGTTTTTTTTTCCTCTCGGTGTGTATACATATACATGTATATATATATACATATGTATACATGTGTAGCAGATAGTGTGGACGAGGAAACGGATTTACGGGTACAGCGGGAGACACGCACAGAAAAGTCTCGTTGTCTTCCTTTCTCTCTCTCTCTCTCTCTCTCTCTCTGCATACATGCATAAACGAACGTAGTGCAGACTGGTGCACGCCGATAGACGGCATATGTAGCGCAGCTACCAATGTATTTCTACCCATGCAGCCGTCTACACTCATACACGCCTCTCTATATATTCGGGCATCTGTTCGTATATAGAAATATGTTGATAAGCACGTGTGTAGGGAAGAAGTCCAAGCCGGCAGACAGAAAAGCATTCTGCGGCACGGTGCACGTGGCAGCCGTGTAGACATCTCGACCGGGGTGTACCCCTCGGCGCGTTTCTGGTGTGCATACAAACTTCACGCGTACCTTCACCTGCTTAAGATTTGGGTGTCTTTACACACCAGCGATTGGATACAGTGCTAACTGCCGTGTGGCCCTTCCCACCACAAACATGTACGGTGAGCAGATTCCGCTCAAATGCGCGTGCACAGGATTTGAAGCACCCAGTCCACGCACACACACGTACGTAATCTGCACAGATATTTGCAAGAGCATCTGTGCAATGCGGTAGATAAACGCATGTATATCCGCTTCATGCTTGGGGACAGTTCTGGTGTAAGCACATCGCTCCAGCCGCGCAGTCAAGAGTAGATGCGTGGAGAGTTCTGGTGTATGTACACTACTCCAGCCGCGCAGTCGAGGTGCACACGCCTGCACAATCATGTGCTATACTGATGTGCACACCCCTAACCGGGTGTCACGCGTGCTGGTGTAGACACCGCAGCTGTTTATGCTGTTTTTCAGTGTACCTATGTGTCTCTCTCTCTCTCCAATTCTGGTGCGGTGAGTGCAGCTGAGCGCATTCCGCGGTAACGGGTAAGACAACCATGTCTTTCGGGCTGAATGCACACACATTGGAGCGGCCCGCAGGCAGAGTTTGTCTGTGTGCACACAGTGCAGTTCAGTCTGTACTCTGCTCCTGTGTTTGTACCTTAATGCCGTCTATGTATATCACTTGGGTGTAATACGATTCTTAGAGGTTTCCTCACCGGTATAGAGACAATGACTTCTTCCCCACTCTTGCGGAATAAGAAGCACCACACGTGAAAAACACCACCCCACGAACGTCTGAAGCCAACCGCACTTTATCCCATACCGTTTTTCGTCTCTTCTTGCTCTTTGTGTCTGGTCGCGCGCCGGCAGCTGCAGCGGCAGCGGCAAGTAGCGCGTGCGCTACTGCACAAGTCTGCGCCTTGCGAAAGACTTGCAGCGCCGTCAGATTTTTGGGGGTTCCAGCGGCGCGCAGCGCTAGCGGAGTGCGCGCGGAAGCTGGATTCACTCGCCTACGCGTGTACTTGAGGTGTAGGTGCATTCACAGCTGTACGCATATGTATTGTGTATATTTGTATGCACGCGTACGTCTACACATACACGGGGAGAACCACATCGGAGTAGGCGGGCGTATTCACTGTCTCGCGTGGGAAACATCTTCGCATAGATGGAGAAACGAGACACACACATGGGCAAAACAAATTTATATATACGAAGAGGCAAAACAAACACATAGGCATACACGGCGAGATACCGTTCCCTTGATGAAGAACCGGATAGGGAGGTATACAATCAACTATGCAGCGTGGGCCTCTACGTAGCGGCCCTGCAGTCCACCCACACACATGCACGTGCAGGTACACGTTGGTATACATACATATACATATATATATATATATATAAATGTTCACACTCATGTATACCTGTTTCAACACGCACACACAGAAAAATGTGCAGCGGCACCTGCGTGCATGTATATATGAACCTTGGTAGGGAAACGCACACACTGGGAGATTCAGCGCTTTACACACGACAAGGATGTGATTCATGGGTCAGAAAGATGACCTGTCGGGAGCGGTAACACCTAGCAACGAACAGATGGTGCTGCAGCCGATGTCGCTCCTGTTGCTGCTGCTGCGCCTGTTGCTGCTGCTGCAGCTCCTTGTGTTCCTGCGCCCCTGCTGGGGCTGGCGGCGGTGTTGCTGCCGGGCCGCTGCCGATATTGATGCTGTTGCGTAAATTTTCCCTATCGCTGTTGCTACTGTTATTCTGAAGAAATTCTACTGCCGTTTTCGTGACTGCCGACCACCGTCATGGGCTGGTGGTGGTGGTGATCCTGCTATTGAGCTGCTCGAGCGAACTGTTGTTGCTGTGCTTGCTGCTCTGCTCTGATGATATTCAGCAACACCACGCCTGATTTACTACTGAGCGCTGGTCGTACGGGTGTGCTTGTGCCGCAGATGATAAGCAGTTAAGGAAAGTTACCTTTAAACTACCAATGTATATGTTTTTAGACGGCTCCACGTATACACATAGGTGAATAGATGGATACGGTAAGTACTGATATCGGAACAGCCGACGAATCAGCTGTATACACACGCCGGAAAAGGAAAAAGCGTACAGTCCAGATGCAGTTCGTACTTTTACCCACGCACACGGTGTAAGCAGCACGAGGTGCAGGCACCTACAGAAGTGTAGCAACGGCCACAACAGGAGCCGCAGGAGAGCAGCAGCAGAACGAATACCAAGCCGCAGCAGCCGTGCCCGCAGCAACAGCAGCAGCACAAGCAGTACCGCTTGGTGCACCGCTATCACCTCGATACAAGCGAGAGGAACGCGGTATAGAGAAGGCGAGAGCGAATGACAACCAGATTACGTTTAGACGCGCCTGGCTAACCACAACGTAAATCCTCCCGTACGTAGTGGACAGAAACATGCAAGCAGCAGCAGCGAGCAGCACAGCAACACCAGGAGCACCATCGGCAGCACCGGCAACAGCAAATTGTTTAGGCGCAGCTGTAGCTATTGTGCGCACCGGGCGCCGGCTTGCAGAGCGGGCAGGTCTAGCTGCTGCTTCGGCCGGTGTTTCGACTGACGGTTCTACATGGTGTTCGTGTTGCTACCACGTGGCGCTGCTGCCCTGAAATTCTGGTACTACTCTGCCGGCAGTGATATTCGTTGCCGCTAGTGTTAACGCCGGTGACCCAGTGCTGCTGCTGCCGCTGGTGCTCGGCGTTCCTGCTGCACTCGCTGCGTGAAAAAGGCTGCGAGAGGGCGGTTGTCGCTGCCGACCACCTGGGGGCATCCAGCCCTGCCGCCCAATGAACGAACGCGTGAGCAGCAGAATCGATAGCAGCAAGAGAAGGGATCTAGTGCAACAGCAGCACCTGCAGAAGAGGTGGTTTACAGTATCGAGCCAGAAACGGCAGCGCATCAAGTCGCTGCTGCAACACTACCCGCGGCATAATACGCACCGGACGCGCTGCCAGTAGACACTGACGGCCTTCGCTGGGCAGCCGCTGCACTGGTGCTGGCAAACAGCAATACGAAGACTCGGTGCAGCACCCCCTGAGCTCAGTGGGAGAAGCAATGCAGGGATTCAGGAATTAGTAGCGGCGACGGCACCGCAGCAGCTATGCTACTACAGCAGAGCAAGCGCAGGAACGCAGCGGACACCCCGCAGCAGCAGGTGCTGCAGAGCAAACGGACAGCCGCAGCAACAGCACAGAAGAAGCGGCAGTGGCACCAAATCGACAGCTGCTGCTGCAGCGCAGCAGCATCATAGCGGTACAAGAACTGCAGAAGAGCACTCCAGGAGCAGCAGAATATGAAGACAGCAGTTCGAAAGGCAACAGGAGGAGCAGTAGCAAAGTACCGGGACTAGCACCACGACTCGCGAAACTCAAACCTGAAGGCGCTCACCCTCAGCATCACGCGTAGTGGCGCTGGCGCAGGCAGCAGAATAGCCATCGACGGCACCGTTGAACAAATAAGCGCCTCGCACCAACAGCACAGGAGGGCAAGAGCACTATGAAGAAGCAAGCTTAGTGCGAACACAGCAGGATATGGAACACTGTGGCGGCAGTACCTCCTCAGATTCCAGCACAGCGTGAACTCCAGGCAGAATATACCACCACGGGATAACGCCTTCCATATAAAGCTCTGCGCGCATGTATATTTCTAGCCATACGTGGACAAAGAAGTACACACATCGTTACACGCATGTAGGGATGAAGAGGAACGCACATCTTTACACGAGTACAGACGCGTGTAATCACAGACGTGTCAGCACATGGCGTGTGAACCCGCCGGACTTCTTAGGTTTATGATCCACAAGACGACCGATTGCTTCACGGTGAATACGTGTATTACACAGGTGCCCAGCTCAATGTGCATGAAGTGTATACGAACAAATTTATGTTTGCATACAGAGAGAAGCATATATACATATATATATGTATATATATGTATACAGACACGGTCGCACGCGTATTTTTTGATGGTAAGCATGTGTAGAAATCTGTGGACACGCCTATTTGCAGACAAATTTACTTGCATAGACGCGCACCCTCCTAAACACATGTTCTGCGCATATTTATTTAGTACACAGACACAGATGGACACAACGGATACAAAACATGCACCCGTACGTCTGCATACACGCGACCCCCTTACCCACATGTTCTGCGCATATCTTTTTAGTAGATGGATGGACACACGCGTGCACAAAGCACGCATTCATGTGAATTTACACACGTAAGACGGACGCAAACTGACACATCAAGACAATACTGTGGGTCGAGAAGGACGCGAGTCTGGATGCGCCCGCGCCACCATCAGGTACACAGCTGCGCACCTGTCTGCGACGCGACTTACTCTAGACGTGCTGTAAGTGCCGACAAAGCCGCCTAAACCATTGTACAAGTGTACAACGCAGATCGAACAGACACTGCCATACTCTCAAATGCTCAAAATGAAGACATTATCCTGGTTGCTTTTGTGCGTCGCAGCAGATTGTCAGCCCTTTTCGTGTCTTGAGATCTTCAGTTTTGCGCCTTGTTCCCTTTTTGCCTCTGTACAATTCTTACAGGTCGTGCTTGTTAGCGTCCTTACCAAACATCCACGGTGGGCATCGTATATGCCCCCGTGAAGGCACGCAAGCACGAGGCAAACGGAGCAAACGTACGACGATGTAAAAGTGTATGCGTCAACCTATTCTCACCTAAAATCTTTTTACTTCGAGCTTTATCCTCAGTCCTGAGCCCACCTGAGGCTTTCGGTGCGCATTCTAACTTCTATCATACGAGCACACAGTGATTTAACTGTATTTCTCACATGCACTGCACGATCGAAAAGTTATATTGCACGTAGAGAGAAACACATACACAGGCTAGTTAGGAGGCATTCCCAACAACCTTCGCATGCTTGTGCAGTCATCTTAGAGACTGAGGCTGGAAGTGGAAGGCACTATCGAAAAATGGACTGACCTTTAAAGCCTTAAAGTGTGCGAAGGATTACAAAACATAGATTCACACATAACGCATGTGTACCAGGTTATCATTACTGAGTCTGAACTTCCGTATACATACAAATATATTTTTAACCACGCACACAGTACAGCTATCGGTTCTCATCGGTTCCGACCAGCTTATTGTCAAATTCTACATATACGTTCCTGCGTGGTACGCACATCAGGTTCTCGACGACCAATTTCACGATGCTTACGTCTACAAGTGCACAAGTATGGTCACCGCGTGGTCCACGTAGTATTCTACCCACATCAACGTACACCGGTTGTGTATATGTATGTATATATGTATGTGTATATATAGAGATTCGTTTAGCCATTTGTGTGAATGTAAATTTCTTCTCTGCATTTCAGTCCTGAGTCGTCATCTGTGGCGCTACTGGGACGCCGCTGCGGTGTCGCAGGTATCCGTGAAATGTATGTGTCAAATGTTTTTTTCGCATTACCACATACGCGTAAACTGTCCCTGATTTGCGTTCAACTTTTCCTGATGGAAAGCCTGTTTGTTTATTGTAGAAAATGCTCACAAGTCCAACCATGATAGCCTCTGTGTTACTAAGGGAATAGAGAAATTCTACTGCACGAAGGTAGACACTGATGCGCCGTCAATAATGGAAGTTGCCCTAGTAATTCTCACTCCTGTTACCGCATATCTGTATGAGTAAGTAACCAACGCAGTCTGTAGGCATTTGAAGCCGAACTCGCGCGCTTTGGCTTAACGCGTCTATCCGTAGAGCACAAACGTCTCACTACAAAAGCAATTCATGCTGGCTGCAGATGACATTGTTCTGTAGGTAAACGAAAAACAGCGTGTGTCTGGACAGCAGACGAGGAGCGTGACGCTAGACCAAAGAGCGCTGAAACAGTTTGGTGGATCTGCGGGAAAGACACAACACTATGGATCTCTCTGCTTCTCTCCGTATGCCTGTGTCTGTGTGTGTACAGGTGTACGTGTGTGTACCGATTTCTTCTGTGCGTGTGTATGCACACACCTCCCCCCCCATATATAATGCAGATGTACGTATATGTACACGGTATTCGACATGGAGCATGACGTCACGTTTCAAAAACATGTACAAGAGGATCAGGGGCAGGGTGCAGCTACATGTTAGCTAGTGAAAATATTTTGATGTTAGAGACTATGGCACACGTAATACAGCCATTCGCTTCACACGGGAACCACGTGACCACTTTGCAGCACTGCGAGCCTTGCCACGGTGTACATACACGACTGGTTGCGTCCTTGTGTGCGCTTCTGTATACATATACATATATGTTTGTATACGTTCGGTGACAGCATTAAGTTTTCCTGGCACACATGTAGAAGTCCGCCAACCGTAAACGCTTCCGTGAACTCGTGGAGACTACAGCTGAGGATTCGAAGCGAAATGCTTGTACGTGCATAATCATCCCCTCTATGCGAAGATTGTGAAGTTGGTTTTGAGAGTGCCGAGAGAATTTCAGAATTGTTTCCTATTCGAAAAATTGTGTATCTTACAGGTTCACAACTCGGATCATCCCCCTTTAATCTGAGTTCACGCGAACCTATACACGGCGTACCTTGAGGTACGGCCGTATGAACGCATACATAACATACGCCTTCGATGCAGAAACGAAAGGGCTACAACAGAGAATCAGGCAGGGAACTGTGCGCGTCCTGGCTGACTTGAGAAAATACATTCCTCGCTGCGCCAATGGCGCAAGCAGAGCTGGACGCGAAATTCAACTGTATAGTCACAAACAGAAAAATAAGGATGACAAGGCGCGAGGTGGACTGAAACATGCACACCCACGACTGTAGTCTGCGCGATCTATGCTCATGGCTACAGATAACCGGTCTGGTAAACAGACAGATCGGCAGGCTCACAGCTAGGGGTAGACACGGATACACATGTACGGATGGGTACCTGGCTGGTATCAGGCGCTGGTAGCACGTTTCGAAAGTGTTGCTTTTTAGCACTCATGTAATGGTTTGTCGCTGTACAGCAGCTGCTTCGTTGCAACTTCGTTCCCTTTCGGAAGATGAGGAACACATTTCAGTAACAATGTCTTGCTTCTGTGACTGCGCTGGGGGTCTATGCGCTCGCGACGACTTCATATCGCAAGTGGCACTCGACTGCGTGTGTTGCATCTGCTGCACAAGACTCTTGAAGACGTCCGTGTACCACAGTGAAGAGGCAGCAGCATGAATTTGTACGCACATTCACTTACATGTAAGTGTGTGTCAGGATGCTGAGGTGAATGTATGTGGACGATTCTGCTCAGATGTGTCTATGGGTATTTCTATAAAGAAAAGACACACTGATTGAGAACCTTCGAGGTGAAGATTTCTGCAAGGTCGGTGAGTTGGAAAGCAAATAAAAACTACTGCATGCTGAGGAGACCGCATGCGACGCGCGACACAAAAATACTGCGGTCAGATAAATCGTCGGGCCCTTTATGGATAAAAAATGTTCTTTTCTGGCGCTGGTGTCTTTGTCGCGCCTTGCAGTCTCCGAGCCAAAGATCGAACAGTTGTTGCACTCCGATTCTTGCATTCCAGTACAACGTTCAAAATACTTCCTAATTTTTAGTAAAGTTCCAATTTCTTTCGGTCCACGTCTGTCCCTCGTGTGTCTAGCGAACTTGTTACAGGGGTCAGAAACGCTTCGCATGTTCCTGCGCGCCCGCGACGGTGCGCTCCGAAAACAAGCTCACCGTACTTTTTGAAGAGATGCTTAAGTATTTCGGCTACGCATCTAAAGTCGACTTGCACTCCGAAACGCTTGTTCGGCGTCTTCTGTCGGTTTCACCTACCTCGGCCTAGGAGGACTTTCCATCCACGAGCCGAGGCTGTCTGTCATACTGAGTTACTGCTAACGGATCCCACGCGAAAAAGGGGAAACATTTTAGGGTGTTCATACTCTGCGTTACGGCCACAGATCTTAACACGAGAACTGTTAGAGAAAACAAGATCAAGATTTCGGTTATGCTCATGAAAACTGCATGTATTTGCCGGTAGTTTCGTAGGCACTCTCGTTTTTCAGAAGGCTCATGCGTTGGTGGTCGAGGGTGCGGCGTCTTGGCACCTTTTTCTCACGTCTGTAGCTATTGATGGCGTCCAGGTTATTCTCGTACGGAGATATTACATGTAATACTCGAGATGTGCAGGTGTATACATATGTGTGTGATTGTCTCCCACCGGTAAAAATATGTTCTTCCTTGTTCATTTACTATTTACCTGTATGTTCAATATACGTAGATCTGTAGCTGGGCGGTAACCGTCGGTACGGATCAGTATATATGGACAATTAAGAGCCGTTTGAATGTTTGTGAATGATAATGAGGTATGCTGAGAGTAAAGTCGCCGCCACAGAGTAAAGCAGAAATAAAGTATTGATGACAATCCGGTATCTCAAGGCATAATAGCACGAACGCTGACAGTGAAAGGCCAGCCACATACTCACACAGACGCTGTAACGCCGTGTAAACATCAGCCTGAGGGACCGATCAAGAGCTGCTAGCAAGTTTACGGAGTTAAGTGAAGTCGAGTGAAGAAGAAAGAGGGACCTGATTCCCGCGGGGGATTAGTCGTCCAGGTGCAGGTGCGCGACTAGACGTGCGATCCACCACCTGTGAAAAAGCGTAGTCGTTGTGGAGGTGCGGCACCGTCGACGGCACTATGTCAGTGCTTCCTCAGTAGAAGACGGTTTCAGAGAGCGCGAGGGAGAAAAGTAGATCGAAGAGAATAGACGCATTAGGGAGAGCAGGCAAAAGCTTTCATTGTAGAGAATGACCCTTCCCGACAAAAACGAAAACTTTAGACATGTGTACGTAGTGTTGTGGGAATTCAAGGTCACGTGCATTTCCCTCATGATCTGTTGCATTGGTACACTTCACTCGTTTTCCCGTCCAAGCTGCCCAAGCTGAAAGCAGTGGATTGCTAGTTCCAGTGGAAGCTTCAAATTTCGTGCCGATCGTTGTGTTTGCATTACACGCTGCGGCGCGGCGTGGCACAGAAGCTGTCCACCCCCAAAGTTTCCACAACATTTCCACTATATCATCTTTGTTCGTCTCTTCCGCCGGTATCCCTCCCGTTCTTTTTTTCGTATCACTTTGACTCTCCACTGCCCCACCAGATGCTTCTGCATCTCTACACGCAAATGTATTCTAATCCTGAGGGAGAGGGAGCTTGGTTACACACCTGTATCCGTTAGGTATCGTAGTTAAACGTGTCAGTAGTGCGTACCGACACCAGTAAACGTACTCCAGTATATGCACTTATGTCTCTTCACGTCACGAGCGAGAATCGCGTTGTTGTTCTACCTTGAGTTAGCTATATACGTATCTATGTGAATGAGTGTATAGTTATCGGCGTAAGTATACGTAGCCATTGGGTTTCGATAGAGCAGCACAGGAACGTATGTTTATCCGACATCGTCTATACTTATACGAATATATATATATATATTTTCCAGTGTATAGGAAGAGAGGAAGAAAGAGGCCGAACAGTAGGTGGTAGAAACGAGTTTTTTATTGAGTCAGTCACTGTGAACGGGGCGTCGTTTCACAAATGTGTATCTAACTGTGGATGATACAGATCCACCGCTTTTCCTTATTCCCTCGTAAAACCACGGCTGCAGAACCTGCAGCTCTTTGCATGTGCCTCTCCGTCTTCCCTACTACCCTTTCCTGCCCTTGTTCCACCCCTATTTCTTGCGTTTTTCTTCCTTTTCTTTGCCTCCGTTTCCTCGCGCTTCCCCCCTTCTTCCCCGTTCCCCCCCTTCGCTTCCCTTCTTTTCCTAAACTGCTTCCTTGTGTCTTCTTTTTCCACCCTGATTCCCTACTCCTTGTTTCTCTCTTTTCATCTTCTACGTATGTGCTTTGTTTACCCCTGTCATTTCTTTTAATTCTTTGTTTCCTTTCCATACTACTAATTTCTTTCTTCCTCTTTTTTACAATTCTCTTCGACGTCCTTCACGCTCTATTATTATTTCCTTTTCTTCCCGTTTCTGCACGCTTCCGCCCGTCTTCGGCGTCTTCTCCCTACCGCTGTCACCTTAGAGAGGTAAAAAAGGAGGAAAAAACGACGAGACGAGCAAAACGATTCATGCTAACGAAAAGCAGAAGAAGAGATAGAACAGAGGAGGAGCAGAAGACGCAGATAAAAAGACGGACGCTGCAATGCCGCCAGTAAAATATAAACTGCCTCAGGAAGTGCGGATCCGAGTGCCAGTGGGTAGAATCCCTCCTGCGACCTCGCCTGAAATTCGCTTGGGCAAATGCCTAGTTGCTGCTGCTCCCCACCGAGTCACAGCAGAGCAGCTCGAAGATGCTAGGCGAATACTTAAAAGGTATGGCGAGTCACACGTGTGTCCTATAAGCACGCGTATAAACTATGATGAAAGATACGTACCATGTCAAGAGTACTGAAGTACTTCTTTGTCTTTATTCTATGCCGTGCTCTGGCTTTTCGTTGTCTCCTCCTTTTTCGTCTCCTTCATGACACTTACCTCTTCTACTTCCTATTCTACGTGTGTGTGCGCGAGTCCTGGGGAAGCGGAAGTCGGAGAAGGACAGGGTGAGCTTACGCCTTTCCTATGGAGTTCTTCTTTGCTTTGGTTTTTGCTTCATACGTTTCGTCGCTGCGAGTTTTCGTCTGCTTTGCTGATCTGCGAGGATGATATTGGGCGTTGATTTGAATTTTCCCCCGTTTCCGGCGCTATGACATCCACCAAGGGTGAACGACTCGTCACAACGTATATGGGAATGAGTATCTTGTCTCGCCCGTTTCTCTTTCTGCTGCCGGGACACCTGTAAAAGTGCAGGGTACGACACGTGCTGCAAGTAGGAACGCTTCTTCGTCTCCATTGTTCTGTTGTTGCGTCGTGCCCGTGGTTTCCAGAACTTAACAAAAGTTAAGTAGTACAGAACAAGGCGTACGTGTTTTCTTCTTCTGATGCCGCGTCACTTAGGAATCTGCCACCATAAGGAAAAAAGTTTTCTCTCTATTGAACAGCGAAATTTGTATCTCTTCTCGTTTTTTGGGCCTCCTTCTAAATTGATACAGAGTTCGGAAATTACCGAAGAGGAACGACCACAGCTGCTTTCTTCCTTTTCGTTGTCGTGTTTTTGTTGCACACCACTGCTGCTGCAGTGATACACCACGCACTTTTGCAGGCAGAAGGAGCCCTGTTCAACAGGGGCTGCGATTTTTCCATCTCTTTCTTCTTTCTTGTGCGTGTTTTGCTACCACCGAGGAAGTAGGGCTTGGAACGGGTAAAATGCACTGCGTTTCCGTGCTTGCATGCGTGCAAGAATGTAGACACGAGTACGAGTGTACTTTTCGCGGAAAGAGGTTCGATCGCTTTCTGCTTCATCTCGTTGCGTCCTCCTATGTACGCAGGTGACAAAGTGCCAAAGTTCCCTTAAGAATTCTGTCTTGATTCTTCCTCCTTTCCTGCATGTACCTCCGTAGAAGACAACAGACACATACTCGACTAAATAAGTTCCTTTCTTCTTCTTCTTCACTTTTTCTGTGGCTCTGTTACCCTCCGTATTCCCTGTGTGTATCCCGTGTCTCTTCTTCCCCGTTCCTGCGTGGAGTGTTCCAGGAAACAGTGAATACATCTACGTAGCGGTCTGAGGCTAGTTGGCTTTCTTCTCGTGCTGCTTGCGCGCAGACTCCTCGGGAAGAACAAAGAAGTGCACTCCAATGTGTTCGCTACGTACGCAGTCACGAGGAAGCCGGAAGGCACGAAAATGGGACAGGGAAAGGGCAGCATCGACCGATTCGTTGCTCGAGTGCCTGCAGGTACCGTGCTTCTGCAGCTGGCCAACTTACAACTGTGATCTACGCACGCACAGAGATTCATCGAGTATGCCTCACCATACGTTGAGCTGCCGTAAACGCCGCATTTGACATCACGAGACATTCCACAGGCCACAATGCGTTCTGGTGTACCTCCGCGCGCGCGCTGGTCGTCCATTCTGTGCGCCACGGTTTGTTTATCTTGGAGTGTCTGTACATTCCAGCAGGCAGAGCGTCGGGCAGTGGACGTACACGACGACACGTAAGGGCCGTGGCATAACCACTAACGACGCGTCGCTTACCGTCGACACCCATAGTTGGAGAGAATACGTCCAGTCACCATCCCAGGATGTTTGCGTATGTCGACTGAAGCAAGATATATATATATACATGTATATTTATGTACACGCATGACAGACACCCGTGTCACTCCGTCTATGAGCGCGTCTTCCGGTGTGCGAGCGTGTGAAATATAAATGTATCTATGTAGCCGAACATTCAGGTGTCCAAGAATTCGTACACCTAGTGAGCGTGGCATTTTAACACGGATGCCAAGCTGCCGCCGGAGCTCTTGGTGCGTTTGCTGATGCGCATGAGCTCCCGCTACCGCTACTGCTGCTGTGGTTCTTGTGCTGGTCCTGCTGTGCCACTACGATTGACGCTGGTCCACCAAGCACACTGTGTTGGTGCTGCTGTGCCGCAGCTGCTGCTGGAAGTGCTGCTGTTGCCGCTACCTCTCTTTTTTTGTTGCTCTGCTGCCGCACTTGTCGGTAGTGCTCCTGTGGCTGCCTTCTTTGCCGCGCGGCATGCTGCCGCTGCTGGTGGCATGGTGCTTCTCTCGTCTCGATGGTGCTGCTGCGGCGCTGCTGCGTCTGGTGCTTCTGTCGCTGCCTCAGGTTTTCTCCTGCCTCTGCTTCTCTCCTGCCTCTGGCGCTGGTGTTGGTGGCATAGTGCTTTTCCATTCTCCGATGCTGCCGCTGTACTGTTGCATGTGATTGTTCTGCGCCCAGTTGCTGCTCCTGCTGGGGGGCTGCATCACGTGCTGTTGCTGCTGCTGGTCTGAGTGTCCCCTGGCACTGGTGGTACCGAAGGGCGGGCGTCTCTGCTGCTTCTTGCTCGGCTCCTGCCGCTGCAGGGCGGATTCTTTTTCACCTTCCGCAGGTTAATCCGTTCCACTCCCTGTTGCCGCAGAAACCGAACTTTGCTGCTTTCAAGGCTGTTGCTCCTCGGTTGCCGATGCCTGTAGTTTTTCGAGAGCAAAACAATTTCTTTGAAATACACGCCGTTGCCAAATTACAGCAGCAGCGACAGCGGCAGGAACAGCAGCAGCGCCTGCAGCAGCTCCGTGACCGACTGCAAGGCTTCGCCCCTCCCCAGACAGCCCCGGTGGCGGCACGAACGGGAGCCGCGGCAGCCGAAATACCAGAGGCTGGAGCAACAGCAACATAAGAACAGCATCGCCAACAGCGAGATCACGTGTGGCGGTGAGGACGCATCGGCAGCACCAGCAGCAGCACCAAACGTGCAGTAGTGGGCCTGCGTGTGGCACACGCAAGAGGCGGGGGTGGGGTGCTGTTGTCAACAACGATGCAGGCGTAAAAGCAGCAGGAGGTGCGGCTACCTCGTCCCTTCCGTGGTGCTGCTGTCGAAGAAGAGGCAGACGCAAGAGCAGCCGCAGGAGCCGCTGATTCGTACCTATTCTCTACAAGGTGAACAGCGACGCCGCGACAGCAAAAGGCGCTCTGTTTCACCAGCAGCGGCAGTAGCACTTCTTCTGTCGTACTGAGAACAGCAGCAGCAGCAGCCTGTACCAAGAAGGAGCGGACCAGCAACGTCGAATGCATCGTTGCCGTAGTGTCGTTCAGGCAACAGCAAGCGTGCTTGCCGCTGCAATCTGGTTCGTCAAGCCTCTGTGTCAAGGGCCGCGCAGCAGCAGCAGCGTGTGTAATGCCCAAACTCCCACGTGTTGCGCAGCACTGCTCATACATAGATGCGAGTACGTATGTCTTATGCAAGTAACTGTATCCTATTTGCTCGCACGGAGGCGTGTGCACAGGGAGGCACATGGGCGATTTGTTGTTCTAAACAATTAAGCATGTCCAGAGATATATGACTGCGAATACTCGGGCGTCTGTGTGGGTATCATGCGTGCCTGTTTTGTTCTGGGGGCGCGCATTCTCTTTTCGGCGGAGACAGAGGGAGAAGAGGAAACAGGAGTAGATCGAAGAACAGCAGCACGAAGAAAAACGAGAAAAAGGACGCCGCGCCAACGGTTGTCTCTCGTAAACCGGAGACAGGCATCCAAGCGTCCACGCTTGCTGCTCCGTGGCCCGGCGGCGCATCCAGAGCGTGCCCACGCGGGTGTGTGTAAGCCTGCAGCCGAAAGCTGACAGCCGGTTATAGGAAATTGCTAAAAATTTCACTCTCCAGTCTCGAGCGGAGAGCTATTTACGGGATATCTGCTAAAAAGTTCGTTTTCGCATTACTAGTCCCACAGACGCACGCATGCCTGACGTCCACTACACGGTGCTAATCAACACTCTTTGAAAGAACATTTACATATATATACATATATACATATTATCGACGCTAGCATTCACAGTTACATTACATTAGCAAATGCGTGTGTACGTGTATACATATACAAACGTTTGCCAGTATATTATCAGTACAGGCATACACGTTTGTGAGTATATTACGAGTACATGTGTAGACACACAGGAATCGAACCGGCGCGCGTACAGGGACAAGCGTGTCGCTGTTCCTGCTGTTGTAGCTGCTGCTGCAGCGTCTCGTGCGTTCTACAGTTCTTCGCTACAAGGAATTAATGCTGCGGGTGCCTCTTCAGCAGCCCAGTCCCAGAGCACCAGAACCGGCACCAGCAGCATCCCGTGCGGTATATAGGGAGCCCCAGCGATAGTACGGCGAGGCAGCAACATCGTTCGCAGTAGCCGCACGGCAGCAGCAGCTGCACACGGGCAGGACCACAGCAGCAACTGGAGCGCGCAGCTCTCCCCGTCTGCATGTAGTGCACCCGTTGGGCTGCGTCTTTTTAGCCTCAGTAGCACCACCAAGCGTACCCCAGACATGCTTTCTCGACCACCTGGCTGCTGCGTGGTCCCAAAGAAAAGATTCCATGCGTCCACGTATGTCTGCGCCTCGGGAGCGCCGCGAGAGCTAACATCTATCTACGTGTGTAGTTCATTCATGCAGCCACACCAGTTATACACACCGCTCTACAAATGTGATGGACGTGCACACACATACAACGCTACATGTATGTACGGGGGCAGACATATAAATATACATGTGCAGATGAATACACGTTTGATTTACATGATTATATAGGTATATATATGTATATATATATGTGTGCGGATATATGCGCTCGCTATATTTATAGAATGCCATGTCTGCGTAAATGCACAAACATAGACACATACTCCAGGAAATGGCCGACCTGACGCCTGTGCAACTGTGAAGGCGCATACGTGTATGCATCCACACACATGCACACATGTACCTGCCCCTCCACGTGCACAGACATCTATCTCTCTTTCTCTCTCTCTACATATATATATATATATATATGCAACGCATGTATGCAAGTGATTCTCGTACCTAGAGACAAACATGTAGCTTTGATGACGTCATACATGGACTCTATTACGGCTACTGGGAAATGTGAATGAGCGCCCACTGTGCCAGATACACACTTGTACCAAAGGCGCCTGCAGCATGCAGAAGTAAATATGCACACACACACGCATACATGTACGCGTACATATATATCTACATATATGTATATATACGCGTGCGTCTGTGTGCACCATGTTATGTTTCCATATCTAGGTGAATAGATTTACTACACACGTATACACTTGCAGGGTGAAACTGAGGAGAAGCTTGTAGCTTTCGTATCCAACATGTCGGCACTGGACTCTGTGCATGCACTCCTCAGGCCCATCCTTCATATAAATGCGTCAACGTTTACGCCTATGCCTAGCAGATATGCACACGAATAACGTCACTCATGCGTGGGTACGGCACAGGCTATGGAATCGCACACATGTGTAGGTGCGGCTACATGTGCATACATGTAGGCGCATGTACATACATGTGTACTTGTTACGTATCCTTGAGTAGTTGCATGCACACAGGCGACTTTCTATACAGATATACGTGGCCCTACGTATAAAGACTCGTGTACACATCCCGATAGACAAACTAAGTACAAGGACTAGAAAAGTGTTAAGGAATAGTCAAGGAGAGCTTTTGTAGCATCGTAATCGCCAGCAAAACCTCCCAGCGCAATGTAGCCATCCGGTCGCACCAGCGTGAATGCTCCACTGCGTGCTGCTGCATGCGCTGCTGTGGGTCGCTGCAGCTGCAGCCCCATTTTCTGTTCAAGATCTCTGAGGAAGTCTACTACGATGAAATCACTCCCTAGCGTCGTTACTTCTTCATTTTCACCTGTGTCGTTTCTAGTCCACCTTTTGCTGCTAGTGCTTCTGAACCCTGTCGAACGCTGCTGCTCTTGCCCGCACATCCAAATGCTGTGGGTGCTTCCGTCCTCCTCTTCCTCTGTTTCTTTACCCTTTTCCTGCGTCAGCGACAGCAGTCGCTGCAGCAGCACAGGAGGAACCATCCCTTCGGCTTCCTCTTCCTCCTCACGCCGCAGCTGCTGCTGCTCTCCCGTTACACCCGCAAGGCTACCTCGTCCCTGTGCAGCAGGAGAGGGACGCCTTCCGGCTTCTTCGAACGACTCCGTTGCCAGAAAAGGGACAGTTTCTCCTTTTTGTTCGTACTGAGACGGAGAAGACGCACCCGTCACGCCGCTGCTGTTGTTGTTCGGCTTTCTTCCCTCTTCTCTGCAGCTCTCAATATTGTTCCCTTCTTCCCTCGCTCGCTCCTGCTGCTTCTGCTGCGGCTGCTCCTCTCCCTCTTTACCCTGCAGCAGCTGCTGTCCCTCAAGGGGACGCTGCTCGTCGTGCTGCGGCTGCTCTACGGGTATGCCGACAAGGCGTGGGGGCATGGTACTCCTCGTGCTGCTGCAGCTGTTCTTCTCCAGAACCACGAGGACGGGCCGCCGTGAGCCCAGCTCTAAGTCTTTAGGTGGTGCGGCTGTTACGCCGCGCGCTACTGCTGCAGCATGCGCTGCCGCTGCTGCTCTTGCTGCGGCTGCGTCCGGTGGCAGCGGCGTGGCAGGGCCTCGGGGAGGAATGGGGGTCACGGCTGCGAGCGCAGCAGCTGCAGCAGGCGCAGCTGCTTCTGCTGCAGCGAGTAGTCTAATAGGGGCTTGCTGCAGGACGTCTTTCCAGGACTGCCGCCGAGAAGAAGCAGCAGCGGAAGAGGCAGCACCGGAGGAGACACCAGGCGACGAAGAGAGGAGTGCACGCATGCATCTCACGAAATAGCTGCTGCACTTGTTGCTACCCGCGCTGCGGTCGGCTGTGCTGCTGCTTGGCCCTCTGTTGGTGCCGCCGCCGACGCACGCTCTCCCCACGGAGTCACTCATGCTGCCCTCGGGACTGCTGCTCAGGCTTCCCTGATGCCAGTATCGAGTGACCGAAGACAGCGACGCGTTGAATCCCCAGCCCTCTCTGCTGTCAAATGCACGCGGAGGAGCAACAGCAGGAGCAGAACCGATCACGTGTAGCGGAGGAAGCGCATGCGTTGCCGAGCCCCCTCCTTCTGCAGCAGCAGCAGCAACGAAGGCTCCGGCCAGAGACCTTGAGGTCGAAGCAGCCGCAGACGCAGAGGTCGAGGGAGCAGCCGCGCTAGCCTCACCAGCAGACTCAGATAGTGCCGAAGCAGCCGCGGGCGCAGCAGCAGGCGGCACAGCAAGTGACTCAGGCTGAAAGCAACTAAACACCTTCCCGCATACCGGAGACGTGCGTGAAGACGAGACGGGGGAAGTATCGCAAGGAGGAGAAGACAGTGTTGCCTCTCCTTTCAAATTGTCTAAGGCTGCTGCTCCTCCTCCCCTTTTTTTTGCTTGTTCTGCAGTGTCTTCTGCTGCCGCACACTCTGCGCCTGCAGACGCCCGCTGCTCGGTTGCTGCTGGTCCGGCTGCTGCTGCTGCTCGCTGCTGAGACGTCCCTGCTGCCGGTGACAGGCTGGGACAGTGTGAGGCTGGAGCCGCTGACTGCTCCGTATGTAGACACCAGACCACCTTCAGGCCGCACGCATTCCACGTACTGCAGTGTTTGAACAGGAGCCGTGTGCTTCTTCTCAGTCTGCTGCTGCAGCTGGACATGACCCCTCTCTCAATGCTGCTCTCCTCTTCTTCAGGACTCCGGCTGGGGGATGAATGCAGCTTGTCCAGGGAAAACGGCGATCGCGCTGCTGCGTCTGCATGGAAAGAAGAAACTGCAGACCTCCACCCCGTACCGCTGCGAGAAACGAGGCAACGGTCTTCAACGACGGGTCCGCCGTTGACCGGTGCACCAGAACCGTCAACAGCAGCAGGAACAGCGTGCCCAGGAGCAACAGCACCTGGCCTACTCGCAGCGGAGGAAAAGGAGGACGAAGAGGAGGAGGAAGACTGCAGCCCCGCAGCGTCCGCAGCAGGGATCCGACGTTGTTTTGTGGGATGGTGCGTGAAGCTCTGGCTGCTGCAGCTGCTGCTACTCGTACGGCTTAGCGCGCTGCTACGTCTACTGCTGCGAGCAGCAGCTAGCCACACGAGTCGGACCAGTCGAATCAGGGCCTTGAGACACGGCACGCTATATCGTACTAAATCCCCCACACCAGCAGCAACAACAGCAGCAACAGCAGGCCAGGAGAACAACAGCAGCATCAAGGGATGGATTAGCAGCAACAAAAACAGCAGCAGCACAAACGGCAGCAGCAGCAGCACAAACAGCAGCAGCAGCAGCACGGCGCGCAACGTGGTGCTGTATCTGTGTGTGTGTGTGTGTGTGTACGTACGTACGTACGTACACCGCAACAACGTCTCGTGCACTAGCAGCAGCAGCAGCAGAGCGAAGCTCTGTGTTTCCTTTCTTTTTTTGATATACTTGTATACTTCGTGTAGATATATACGCATATTTTCCGTCAATATTCACACAGTACGCACATCCCCACAACCGCGTATACATGTATGTAGATCTATCGGCGAGACTCTCCCCTTCTGTCTCTCGCTCTCTCCATACACACATAGAAAGACATATACATGGGCAGACAGTTGTTGCAGCAACACAAGGCAAGGACGCTCGGGCGTCACGCCTACTGCCACGTAAGTGGCAGCGTGGTGCCATCGAAGACCTCATACGCATAGCAGCAGCCGGGGGAAACCAGCAACAGCACCCCAACAGCAACGGCAGCAGCAACCGCCACAGCAGCATCAACACCAACAGCAGCAGCACCCGCAACAGCAGCAGCAGCTGCCACAGCAGCAGCAACCGCAACAGCAGCAGCACCAGAGGAAACCGACCGTTGAAAAGGCAGTGGTACAATTCAAAGGGCACGAGTAGCAGCAAGACGAGGACCCCAAGAAAGACGTAGAAGAGCGGGCATCATATTAGAAATATATATACGAAGAAGAGTCTGGCATTCCTGTGTAGGCCTGGTGCTACGGCCCTGCTCAGTGCGACAGATACGCATGCTTCTCCTAATACGTATGTATGCAAAGACGTAAACAGATGAAGAACAGCTAAGTAACACACCTAAAATACATACACACGTACTCATCCAAATAAAGAACAACCTACGTACACACTCACATATATAATGGGTGGACGAATATGTGAACACACGTAAAGTGAACCCTAAATGCATGCTTATATGTGACTATGTATATGTGTATGTTTGCAGAGAGGCGTAGATATACAGAGAGAGTGAGAAAGAAAGAAAAATATCGGGAGACATTTACATATCTCTCTGTTTAGGGGAAAGGCAGGTCGTACCGATGAGAGGTGCATGGGGCAGCTCGCAGCCGAATATGTTGCGCCTGCGACTTCCTGGTGGCAGTAGCAGCAGATGCAGCAGCAGCACGTGGCTTCCTTTCCCAATCAAATCATACATATATGCAGGGAAAGCTGCAGCAGCAGGAGCGGACGGCGGCGGCTCCCGACTTCTGCCGCCCTGAAACAGCAGAAGTAATCCACATGGAGGAGGCGTAACAGCAACACAGCAAACGCAGCAGCAGCTCCCTTACCGACTGAAGACGCTCTGAGAGAGACAGACTCAACATGGCAGTCATGTTCACATATCTATACATACACATACATATATAGATATATACATACGTATAATACACACCTATGGATGTGTGTATCTATACATATATATACAAAAGTATACACGCCGATATAAATATTAGTGGGACCACCTCAGGAAGAGGCTAAAGACTGCAGCCGCAGTCGTCAGGTAGACATTACAGACACACACGTGTATAAAAAGATAGATACCTGTACAACGTACATCACGGGATTACTACCCGCAGGCATATCGTCCAACAAATACAGACACACGTGAAAAAAAAAGGAGAAAACAAACCTGAGACCACTCCGACGTCCTCCAACAGCAAATGTCTACGCGTTACTTAACAGACCGGGAGGCGCACAACCTTTAGAACGGGAAAGAAGAACAAGCACCACCTACAAGAGGGAAGAGTTTGACGAGGCAATCCGGAAGCAGCATCCCAGGCCCGATAGCAGCGTAGCGCGGCCCTTCCCGTCCTCCTGCGGCTCCGAAGAATTCACTGCGTCAGTTTAAACAGTAGGAGCAACAGGAAGGGCGCAAGCAGCAGCAGCTGTATGCATACCAGCAGCAGCAGCGGTATGCATACCAGCAGCAGCAACAGCGTCTACACGAATAGCAGCAACGGCAGCCACTGGGAAATCGCCGCCACCAGCAGCAGCAACATGCACACCAGCCACAACACCAGCAACAGGGCAGCCACCACCCGCAGCAGCAACACGAACTGCAGAGATAGCAACAACAGGGAACTCCCACCCGCAGCAGCAAAAACACCAACACCAGCGACAGCAGCAGCGGAGGAATCACCACCAGCAGGTGCAGCAACACGGGCACCAGCAACAGCAGCAATACGGACAAACAGCAGCAGCAGCAGCAAGACGAAGAACAAGTGCAGCTGAGAAGCAGGCAGGCAGCAGTGGCCGCCAGGAACAGCCGAAGCAGCACCGGGGACAGCAGCGGCAAGAAGAGGAAGAGCTGAGAAGCAGGCAACAGTGACTGCCGGGAGCAGCACCGAGAACAGCAGCAGCCAAGCGATGGAATATCAGCTGCTGCAGGAGCAGCAGGGATACAAACGGAAACATCTGGTGCAGGAGAAGTGAGCTTAGCAGCGACAGGACAAGCATCAGGACAGTAACGCGCGTAAATGCAGCAGCAGAGACAGGAAGGAGAGCAGCAGCTAGACGACTGGCTGCGGAAAGAACCGCCGCAGCAGCCGGACAGTGACAGCTGCAGTAGCAACGGCGTAGGAACATCCCTCCCGTAGCAGCAGGGACAGCAGCATCAGCAACGACTCGGCAAGAACACTTGCAAGGGCGAGAGAGCAGCAACCGCAGCAGAAGGAGCAGGAGCGACAGGGAACGGAGAACAACAGCATTGGCGAGAAGGCCGTAAAGCGCCAGCAGCAGCAAATGGAAAAGAGCACTGCTGCAGCAAAACAAGCAGCAGTACACGCAGCACCCGCAGAAGTACACGTGTAATTCCGGCAGTGGGCGAGCATACGTAAATATACAACAGCAGTTTTTACGACGGCCGAGAAGAGAAACAGCCGCAGCAGTTCCTGGAGTGACTACCAAAACATGGCCAGCGAGCATGCAGCAAAAACAGCAGCAATTCCATCAAAACGACTAGCAGCATTCGCAACCCCATCGGTAAGATGCGACAGCTGCAGCAGCAGCAGCAAAAGGACCAAAAGCAGAATCGGCAGGAATTAGAAGAGCAACAGCAACGAAATCAGGTGAAGAACAGAGGCGGCAGCAACAAAAGCCGCAAAATATTCGTGTGGGCAGGGAGAGGAAATGAGAGCAGCAGCACACGCAGCAGCAGCACGGATAGCAGCAGCACCAGCAGCTCACAGCCACCGCTATAACAGGACGACTACGACCGCCCACACCAAAAACGGCATCAGCCCCGATCTGACCACGGAGGACAAAAGTCGCAGCAGCACCGGAGAAAACCGCCGCAGCAGCGACAACAGGAGCAAAAACTGCAGGAAGTCAGGTACCTGCTAGACCGGCAGCAAGAAGCCGTAAAAACGCGTCCAGCAACAGCAACGGCACTAGCAGCAAGAATAGCCGAGGAAATGTAGGCAGCACATAGTTAGAAAAAAAGTGAGTTGCACGAGCGAAGGGCTTCAGCGGAAGCGAGGCAGCACAGGCAGTAGTAGCCCCGCACAAGGCGGCGGGTTCTGCACCTGGTTGAGTAGCACTGGCAGTTGCAAAGCCGCTGATGCAGGCCGAAGTGGCAACCCAACAGCAGCAGTATGACAACGCGCATCAGCAGCTGCAACAGCAGCACCCGCACCACCAGCCGCAGCAGGAGAGGCAGCCGCAGCAGCACCAGCAGCAGCAAGGGGAACCGCAGCGGCAGAAACAGAATTCTCATCACCGGCAGAAGCCGCGAGGGAAGTGACAGCAGACCCAGCAGCAGAATCACCCGCAGCAGAGTCACCAACAGCAGCAGCAGCATCCATAAGCACAGCCGTGGCAGGCACATCGGCCGTATCAACAGCATCGCAGGAACACGTGGAAGCACCCGGAAGCACCAGAAAGCAAACGAAAAAGGCAGCAGCAGCTTACTTGGTAGGTAGGTAGTACGGCCCGGCCGTTTGAAAGGGTCGGATCATGGCAGCAGCAACCGGGGCGGGCGCCCGCGACAGCAACGGTCCGAAAACCCGCAGCCAACACCGCGAGCTCAGCGCTACGCACACACACACACACACACACACACGCACACATATTTGTCTGTCTCTTCTTAAAACTTGCGTATGTGTGTGTGTGTGTGTGCATAATACATACGACACACATCTTCTGGTACCAATGAACGGGTATACACCTACACTCATGTGGCAGAGAGACACGCATATACATAAATGGCTTGTAGCTACGTGTGTGTACATACGTGTCACTTGCAATTCTTTCACTCAGAATATATACACCTGTATCTACTGTATACTCGTACACACATGTATTAAAAAGATATGAGAGAATACACACAAATATATATAAATATATGTCCGTGCAGAGGTAAAGCGGCAGCCAGTCAAAACGAGTGAAAGCAGCCCGCAAATACGAATAGCCGCAAACAACTCGACGTTAATATGTTACAGGTCCAGTCTCCTCGTGTCCCGGCCACGTGCTCGTACAGCAACAGTACGTAACAGTGAAACGACGTGCAGCCACCACATGCACACGCGTACGTATTCGTACGTCGGAATGCATGATTCCCTTATATATATATATATGTATGTATGCATATCTACGGTGGATCCACATCTCTACGTATCTCTACTATAGATATTGGGTATGATGAATGAGGCGCGGGTAAGTCAAAAAAACGACGGGTTCCCGCGAGATCTGCGAGACCGTTTCTCCACAAAGTTCGCACGCACAGGCGTGGGTGGAAAGGAGCCTCACACGTAGTCACACGCACTTCCATACGCAGAACATCGACACAGATATCCAGAGGAGTGTCTACACACTGCGTAGAGCGAATCGTCGCGCTGCTGAAGATACTTTGTAGGACTGCAAGGTTGCAGAGGAAAGCGCAGATACACATATATGCATATACTGATAGACAGATAGACGGGTAGATGGATAGACACATGGACTGCCCAGATCTGCGTGTACGTACGCATTCAGTGGAAGGCATGAATATTATCGTTGGTTCTGCAAGCTTCTCTCATATCAATGTTCACAGAGAGCCCCCTCTTCCTCTACATCCTCATGCATACCTGTATGGATTATGCATCTGTGCAGGTCCTCCTGCCTCTCCAGCGTAGACAACTGACTCTGTGCAGAGACGACCACGCTGCTAACGCCTCTATATCGAGACGAAGTTCTGCTATTCACTATATATGGGAGAAAGACTGTTAAAACGAGTGAGGGGAGAAACGACAAGCAGGACTGCAGCGACACGCAAATCCCCAGGAGGAGGTGCATTTCTACGTAGCCGGAGATCGGAGAGAGAAAGACGGGTTCTCACAAACACACTATTTTACACGTGAATGGGCGTACGCAGCTGCACGGGAGGAGACAGAAATACGCAATACGAAAACACCAAGAAGGAAATTGAGTGAAGCTCCTTACGCAGGCGTCCTTTATCGCCGAATAGGCAACTGAGGAGGTAGGCGCTACGTCGCTCCACTTCGCCTGGAGAGGCGAGAAAAGGAAGGAAAAAAAAGTGGAAGGACACAACAGGGAGCCGTAAATCAAGAAAACCAGGAAGCGAGAGGACTGTGGCGCTTACACGCTCCGGTACACATGCGAATACACACTTCCCACTTTTCAGCTATATATATGTATATACATATAAATGCATGAATCAGGTACTGGGAGACCCGCACGGCCTTCTTCAAGAACCAAGAAACGGACGAACACCACCCGCCTCTGCAGGCGTAGCGCCTCGGGTGTATGTACACACCCGCTATTGTGCACACACTCCTCTACTCGTTCACGTTCGTGCGGATCCACACGAATATGCAAATGCACATGGGCATCTCGCTACGTATATTTCTACGTACTACATATATGTATATGTATATACGTATACTTATAGACATGTGCCGCAAGTGACAGCGCGTGATGCACCACCTGCAGGTACAGATCACAAATGTCAAGGTGGAAATCACGATCCCGCACTCTTGTACGGGGAGAACCGCAGAAAGGGCGTCTGTGCATGTTTAAACGTCTTATACGGTGCAGGACTTGTGAACTTCGCGATCCGTGCCTGGACATCTCACCGCTGTCTGCGTGCCGCCGTGTAGCGTGTAGAAAGGTGAGAAAACCACGTCGCGATGTACATAAACCCCACTGCGTTGTAAAGCTACTACGACGTGCTCAACGTACACCTGGCTGTCTTGTGTATACACCTCCCTGCGGTCTACGTAACATCTCTATGCGGTTTGTGCACATCTCAGGGTGGTGTACGTACACCTCGATGTGGTGCGTGTACACCTCAGTGCGGTGTATGAACACCACAGTGCGGCGGGTGCAGAGCGCAGTGACGGGGTAAATCTCGAGGCGGTTCACGCACACCTCAACGTGGTGTACGTACCTCAATATGGTGTATGCACACCTTAACGTGGTGTTGTACAGCTTAGGGCAGTGTATTACACCTTACTGTGGTGTATGTACACCTTAGTGTGGTGTGCGTACACCTCAAGTGTGGTGTATTTACACCTCAGTGCGGTGTACGTACACCACAGTGAGGTCTGTGCAGAGCGCAGTGGCCTCTTATGTACACCTCAGTGTGGTGTGTACACGTGTTAAGTGACTCTCTACATGTCAGCCGTCTCGGCGCATGTAGGCAACTCAAACGCGGACATATACACAGGTACAGACGTGTACGTTGCTACAGGGGATTCATGAAATCTATGCTCGGATGTACATGAACATACGAACAGACTTACGAACAGCCTGCAGCCGTTCCTGTCCGTACGAAGTAAGAACGTCTGCGTCAGCGCAGCCTTTTAGAACACTACCCAACTTCCATGCGAGGTTATAAGCATCCTGCGGCACAACACAAAACAAAAACAATTCTCGAAGTCTGTCTCTCGTTGCAGATTTCTACCTACATTCACGCATGTATATACAACGATAAGCGTATCCAGAGTGTACGAATTGGTCTCTTCTAAGCGTCATGTGTATTTATAAATTCGTGAGCGTGCGTAGATGTCACCACGGATATGCACGCGTACATGCGCATAAACTTACATATCTCTCTCCGTAGAAGTGTGTCTGTACCCATAAAAACGTACGCCCAAGACAGGGCACATATATATATATATATATCACAGGTTACATATACACGAACGGTGTCCCCGTTAACACGTGTAACCGGTGCAATCTCGATGCTACGCTACGCGTACCTTTTAATGCGTACACGTCGATATTCATGCGCTTCATCTGTGACATGCGTATCGATATTTTCGTTTCTCCTGCAGAACGAGCACCGGCCGCTCAAGACTACTTTTGAGCTGCTACAGAGTTGCTTGTTGTGTTCTTCCCGGAGACAGACTGATCCCTCTATAAGGTTTGAAATGTTCTAATGGGAAAAGGTGATATAAAGGCTGTTTAAATACACTCATACAGAAACATCTACGCTTGTGCTGAACTATGCAAGAAAGGCCCTGTGTATACATCCACGCACTCCATGGACACGTCCCTCTCTCTCGTACTTTATGTGGGCTTCCTCACGCACAGAATAACTACATATCTGGCCACACCTCTATCCAGTGGTATATCAGTAAGGATCTATACATACATGTATATATATATACATGTATGTAGATCCCCTAGTGACGTTCTTTGCGGCACACATGCGTTGTGTCGTAATTCGCGTAAGGCCGACGCGAACGGAGGTCGGATTCTCCTTCGACTTTCTGATGGGAAGGAGCATGATCGAGGCGGGCGGACGAGCTACACACTGGTGATACATCCTGCGGCATCCACTGATGGAGAACGTCGCTCTGTGTAGCAACTGTTTTCTGCATAAAGGTCGGTGCGTGCACGTGTCTGTATATCTCCGTGCGGCACAACACGCGCAGAAATGCGCACATCTTTGCAGACACGACTACTACGTCTTTGGCCCGTCTGCTCGCCTTCTGCCGGACACAGACATATTTGTTCATATGCGTGTATATGTGTGATAAGGAGGACGATGATATGATTCACTTCTAGGCCTGTCCTGACCGTTTCATGTCTCGTGTAGACCTATACATCTATACACGTCTGGAAATTTCGCGCTGGCCGCAGAGACCAAGAAGCAGACAGGAAAGGTTCGGATTTTGAAGCTGTAGAAATCAGCGAGGAAGACTGCAGAAATTCTGTTTGTGCGGCGACGGGGACGACCGACTCCATACTCATGCGTATGCCCAGGGACACACTCAGAAACGCTACTTCCCTTTTGCGCCTTTTTATTTGCTGGAGAGAAAACGGGCCAAGGACTTACTTCAATTCCTAGGTTCAATCCTTCTGACAAAAAGGGAGAGAAAACATGTGCAGCGTCTCCCGCAAGGAAGCACCGCTTCTCCTGCAGGCGGCTGGCCACGCGGCAGCGGCCATCAAAGCCGCAGCTCCAGTGCACCTGGTGCACTACTGTCCCGGGGAGCATCTGCACCAGCACCGAACGCAGCAGTGCGAGATAAACGACGAAATGAAGACCGACAGAAACAGCCTCATCAGCAGTGCGACACAGAAGTGTGAAGCTGGAAAAGGGCACGAGAAGCGCGGTGAAGGAAAACAACGCGCACACGCAGCTGCAGTACCAACGCAGGAGGAACAGATATAGGAGAAGTGGAGGACCCAGCGGCAGGACGAGTGACGAGAAAGCGTCAGAAGCAGCACCACTGCGACCGCTGGGACAGGCCAGGCAGCGAAATCAGCAGCAGCAGCAACAAATGTGGACATACACCAACAGCTGCAGTCGCATCAAGCAAGAAAAAGTGCCATAGTAGAGCAGATCGGAGAGGGGGGCCGACAGAGGACAAGAAAAAGGAAAAGCAGCGGCGACAGTCACTGAGGGGCGAAGAGGTGGCGCCGGAGCAGCAAAAACGGAGAAAAGAGGTAGAAAAAGAGGAGACGCAGCTGCAAGGGCGAGAAGATCCACCTATGTACATGCCTATTACAGAGAGACAGAGGAAGACAGACAAAACGGACACATAGAAAACCTGTGCAGTGCTCTCCGTGCCTTCCCATATATACTCACAGACGTATATTTACCTGTGTGTACGTGTACATACGAATGTAGAATCACACAGAGACGCATACGCGTCCGTAGACAGGCATGCACACCTTCTCTGTTGACATACAGGAAGACGCCCTCTGGCTCATTTTTTTCCGGAAGGGAAGTAAGATAGATTCTTACGTTCTCAATGAGTTGAATAATTTCGAAGTCGTCGACGGGTTCGCTTCTGGCCTTGTGGGGTTGTGCGGCTGCTGCTCCGCTTCCGGTGCTGTGCCTGTGTTGTTGCTGCTGGAAGAACAGACCTGACGCTGCTGCTGCTGCCCCTCCTCCTGCGTCGTCTGCTGCTGCCTCGTCGTCTCCGTCGCCCGTGTCAAAGATGCTCTCCGACGACGGCTGGTGCAGCAGACCCCGCTGCTGGTTCCCGGCGGCTGCTGCTGCAAAGACGCTTCTGCGGGAGCCGAAAATACGCCATCGCAGCAGACCTGCCGCTTCCGCCTGTGCCAGCATGGCGTCCGCAGCGCTGAGTCCCCTTCCTCTCCCGGTCGACTCGCTTCTTTGGCTCTTCCTGCTTCTCCGCTGCTGCAACTCCTCCTTATCGCCCTTCTCCGCTGCCGCTGCGTCAGGAGGCCCAAAGTCCTCCAGTTCGCTCAGCAATTCCTCCTCTGCCTCAGCTGCATATTCGTCAGGCGCTTCGATGTTACCTTCTTCTTCTTCTGCAGCAGCAGCAGTCGTCTGGCCCCACCTTTCGTCTTCTTTCTCCTTTCCTCCTCCTGCTGCTGCTGTTGCAGCCTCCTCCTCATCCTCCCCTGACTTCGCTGCCAGCGGATGCTGCAGTTCTCCATCTCGAACACGGGAAGTCAGCAGAGAAGGCGGCATTTCACGAGAGGCAGGGGGGGCCGCAGAAGAACAACTACGCGAAGGTGGTGCTGACCCGCAGCCAGAAAGAGTCTCTAAAGAAGCAGCAGCACCGTCGAGAGAACCGGAGAGCGATGCGGACGACGCAGAAGACGGAGGTGGAGAGGCTGCAGCAGCAGCTGCTGCATCGGGGGCAAGTAAGGGCAGCAGTAGCAGGAAGCCTTTCTCTGAGAGGAAGAGGAACAGACTATTGGGAGGAGATATTCGCATGAAGCGGTGCAGTTCCACGATCTGTGCGGCTTCTCGGCTAGCAGCGGCTGGAGCATCTGGCAGCTGGAACGAAGCTTCCGCTGCATCAGCTGATGCAGCGGCAACTGCAGAAGAAGCGGCAAATGTGTCGGGAAAAAACAGCGGCCAACTCAAAGACACATCCGCCAGCAGCACGTCCAGCGCCTCACTCTCCGGTGACGCGACTGCAGTAGCACACATTCACACCCCGCAGGAGCAGCAGCAGCAGTCGCAGCCATGGCAGCAGCAGCAGCCGCAGCAGCAGCAGCCGCCGCACCACCAGTAGCTACCCCGAATAACTATTTAGGTATCCATACACACACGTACGTAACGGATATAATTTTGATCAGACGAGCACACACTTACACGTACCTACCATACACACAATATCTATGTACATCTCTATACGTATATATATATATAAATACACACCTGTACAGACAGTGTACGGACAACCACACCTCTGCATGTATGTACAATTCGTCTGCCTCTCTATATACACATATGTGTATACACACATATATACGTATAGACCTACTTAGCGAAGATACAAAATTACAGAGTGGCATCCTTCTGCACTCCCTTATATAAAGACTTGCGTTCACATATGCACGTGTCCAGTTCTCTCTCTCTCTCTCGCCTTCTCTGTGTGAGCACACACGTCTCTACAGTTGTCTGAGCCTGACATACACATACACACATGAAGAGGGAGTCGGTTTTCCTGTGCTCGGGCGTGTTCACGTAGACAGGGAGAGGAAGAGACAGAGCGCCACACAGGCCTATTTCTGCTTTAATCGAGAGACATGCTGTTGGATGTGTTTGTGCCTCCTCCCTTCACCGACACATATACGAATCCCCGCACTATTTGTCCAAGTTAATGCGGAGAGATGTAAGGGAGTGAATATCGGACACATCCGTAGGGACACCAGCAAGAAAAATGATAAAGAGGAAAATACAGCTGCCCTTCCGGGTTGAGACGTAGAAGTCCACCATTACCTTCGAAGGAAATGCTGTGCACCTTCCGAAGCAGCGACTTGGCACCGTCGCAGCCGACGACGTACCTGCAGCAGGCAACACGACGTGTGTTCCCAGGAACATCTCTAAGCAAAAAAACTACACATACGCGTATGTATATACACATATATGTAGCTGCGTTTATATGTATGCACTTTCACTATTTAGAGAGATCTACACATACCAAGAGGAATATATACACATGGACAACAAAAAAGCTACAGATACAAATCTATCCTTCTACACATATCTGCGTACACACATTTGCACTTACATATATATATATATATACATACCTTCACTATTTATACAGATGTATACAAGTGTAAAGAGAAATGCTACAGAGACATACACATATATATATGTATGTGCATATAACTAGTCCAGTTGGACAGCTGCTTCCGCTCCCCCACGTATATGCGGGTATTTATCTATTTATATATGTGCGTGTGGAGTAGATCAGTACGTGTACACGCGTCTGTGCACCAGATATTTCTGGAACTGCGCGCCTTCCATAATTCACGAACTGAGGAAAGTATCAGTGTTTCCGACACACACTCACGCGGGGACACAGAGACACACGACTAGCGAGAGAAGCACAGAGACATGAAAGTAGGAGCAGCTCTTGGTGCAGAAGCATTTTTACGACTTCGCTGCGCCTCTGCTGCGTGGACAGGCACACCGCTCCTACGCTGGCCACCTCTCCGTTCTTCGTATCTCCACGTCCCTAGCCGCGTTATATATTTGTGTAGCTCGTTAATACACAGACGCGCACTCCGGATACGTGTATACCACCACCACTGCTACTACTGCATCTACTAGTACTACTACTACTATACTACTACTACTACTACCCCACACTTCTACTACTATTAACAAGTACTACTACTATATTATTACTGCCACTAACGAAGACAAATACTACTATCACTGTTACTGTAACTATTGCTACTACTACAGCGTGGAAGGAGGCTTCAGGCAAACTCAGGCAGATTGATTTTGTAGAAAAACTTCCCTCGTGCAAAGCCGGTGGATCTCTGCTCTGCTCATCAGGTGATATATATATATATATGTAGATCACTGTTTGCCGCAGTAATCGCTGGAAGTGTACCGGCAGAAGAACCTCCCTCGTGCAAACCCATAAGGAGTATTTCTGCTCGACTCATCCGAAGATATATATATATATATAAGTGAATTGCTGCCTGCTGCGGAAATCTTCGAAAGTGTACCGGCAGCGCATGGTGTGGAATTTTGGGTCGTCGAGACTGTACGAGTCTGGGAGCTCTGCCAGGTGGACCGTCACCGGATAGTGCATGTCCCTTCTTCGAGCTGCTGCTGCTCGGGCTGCTTCTGCTGCTGCTTCTTCCTCCACTGCCGCTGCTCCTGTTGTTGAGCCCGCCGCTCTTCGCCCCCTCCGTCCTCCTCCTTCATGTCTGCTTCCTGCTCCTGTAAGTGTTGCAGCAGTCTTTCTTGCTACCGCGCGTCCACCTCCTCCTCCGCTTCCTCGGCTTCCTCCTCCTGCTCCTCTTCCTTTCCTTGTTGTGCCTGCTGCTGCCCCTTCTGTGGCTGCCCCGATTGTCGAACGTCTCTCCACCGGTGGGGCTGCGGATCCCGCTGCTGTTGGTCCTCCTGCTGCTGCAGCCGACAACCCACTCTTCTTCAGTGTTTCCATCCTGCCAAGTGACGCAGCACTGCGCTTCAAACCGCCCACAACCAAACTCGACTCCGCTGGTGCTGCCGCTCTGCTTGCTGGCGGCGTCCTTCTCTCACTCGCTCCTCCTCCGCCTCCTGCCTCTCTTGCTGCTGCTGCTGCCTCTTCTCGATTCAGTTTTGCGCCTTCTTCTCTTGCTGCTGCTTCACCTCTTCCTCTCTGTGCTGCCTCTTTTCCCTGTGGTCCTCCTCCTGCTGCTACAACTGCGTCCTCTCCGTCGCTTCTCCCGCTGCCTATTCCACGGCTGCTGTTCTCCTGACCAGCGACAGTGGGAACTGCCGCAGCAGCAACGGGGGGCACAGCAGCGGCGGATGAAATGGGCGACTGCTTCTCCGGATATATATGAGTGCGTGTCTGCTGCTGCTTGAGATGCTGTAGCAGTCGCTCGCTGCTGCCACATGCCCTCTCTTCTTGTGGTTCTGCTGCAGGTCCTGGTGTGTTGGCTAATTCCTCCTCCCATGTTGCCGATTCTGCTGGCTCAGCAGCTCTGGCTCCGCCGTTAACAAACTGGTCGTCTTCGGTGTTGCTGCTGCTACTGCCACTGCTGTATCCGCTGTGCGTATTCGTGTTGGTGCTCTGCTCGTGCCGCTCCTCGCCTTCTTCGCACAGGCCGCTGCTCCTGCTGTCCCCTTTCTCGATCGCAGTGTCACTTGATGTGCGCAAGGGAGACTTGATGAACTGCCGCAAATTCTCTGTTCGAGCGTCTTCTGCTGTTTCCCCTGCACCAGCTGCTGCGGCTGCTGCAGCTCTTGCCGCTGCGGCTGCTGCTGCTGCGGCTGCTTCCATCTCATCGGGATCCTCCTGCTCTATCCGCCACAGCAGCATCGGCCGGAACACCTGCAGACGGCACACACGTCCCTCCAGCAGCAAAAGCCAGCATGCAGCAGCAGCAGAAGCAGCAACTACGGCGGTAGGAGCAGCACAGCAGCACGGCGACTGCAGCAAAAGACATCGAGGCCTGCTGCCACAGCGCGGCACGGCAGCAACCAATATTGGAAGAAGGGGAGAAGCACTACAGCAACAATCGAGCAGCCCGATGAAAGACTCCCACCACACCTCAACTTCTCCTGTCCTTTGTAGACAAGCAGGACAACTGCTACAGCAGTAAAAACAGTGCGGTGATCCTCCACTCTGCTCTTTCCGTGCCTGGGTTGTGCTGCTGCTAATGGGGAAGCAGCTGCAGCACGTCTGTATCTCCCCTTCGCTGACCCCTACGTGAGCCGCTTGCTGCTTCGCTCTGGTTGGCATGTGGTTCGCTGCTACTCCTGCGAAAAGAAGTAATTCCTCTTTTTGAGAGCGGTATCAGGGGGTGGGCAGGGACAGCAACATGCACGCGTGCGGGCGACTACCCAGCAAAACAACGGCTACCGCAGCCAAACCTCTTTAAACTCCTCATATACAGCTTGCTGACATGCAGATCCGTACACATATATATATATATATATTTACGTATTCCTGTATAAGGACACGCGTACATAGACAGAACTATTCATGTAGATGTACATACACGCTGATGTGGAAGGGTGCTCCACGAAGAAGGTAAAGTACGCATACAGAGCGACAAAGACGAGAAGGCAGGGGCATCGATACTGCTGCTACTGGTGCTGTTGCTGCCGCAGCTGTTACTGCTACTGTAGTAACTGCTGCTGCGGCTGCTGCTGGCGCTACTGCTGCTGCTGACGCTGCTGCTGCTGACGCTGCTGCCCGGCCGCGGCTCGCCGTTTTGGAAGGCATACCTTTCCTCCAAGCTGCTGCAGTCTTTCCAGCAAGACAGCCTCGGTAACTGCTTGATCGAGAGTCAGCGCATAGGGAAAGGGCGTGCTGCTGCTGCATGCCTCTTCACCCGTGCGCGCCGTTGCTGCTGCTGCTGCGACAGCGCCTGCTGCCGCCGCTGGTGCTGCTGCGAGTGCTGCTGCAGCGGCCTGCAGCGGAGGCAGGAAGGGCGCGAGGGCAACAGAAAACACAGACACTGCGGCTGCTGCTGCAGCTGCGATCGTCGAGCAGGACTCAGCAGCAGCTGCAAAGCCAGAGCACGGCCTTGTCGCTGCGGCTTCTGCTGCGTGCGTCGACGCAGCCGCTGCTGCTGCAGCCGCAGCAGACGGAGAAGAAGAGAACAGGGTGCTAAGTGGCGTCTCCGCGATAAGCGACCGCTCCAGCAGCACGCGCAGCTGCCCGCGCATGCGAATGCCTCGGATTATTAAATCTTCGGCTACTCCTACGTCCTGCATGCAAGCACATATTCCGAGGACTTCTATCTATGCAGAAAGGAAAACACGTATCTATACTTAGAACCGATAGCGAGTGCATGCGGAGGAGCGCAGATACACACATATAAATAAAAGAGAGGGTGCACAAGGATATACATGCGCAAGCCTGCAAATGTGCCGAAATGCATGCACATGCATCCATGTGTCGTCTTATATGTATACGTACATATACACTACGTAGACATAATATGTATATATATATGTATATATACATGTATATCACACAAGCGGCTCTACATGTACATTTATAAACGTCGTAAAAACTATATACCTATACATACGTGTACGTAGAGAGACGCGGGAACGCATGCAGAGAAATACGTTCTGCCGCGGTTGGCATGCAGACAGATCCTCGGCGTCGCGTCCCGTGCCATTCCAGGTTGCAACGAAGAAGAGCTCCTCCTCTCGAACACACGTCAACGTGTGTAGACCCTCACAAAAATATATTCGTCCACATACATGTACAAGCACGCGTCTAGCCTACATAGACACATCCACGCAGTGCATCCTTCCCCAGCAGGAGCAGGAGCAGCAGGAGTAGCAGGGCAAGAACAGCAGGAGCAGGAGCGGCAGCAACAGCGAAGACCGGGGCCCCTGACAGGAGCAGCCGGTGCTGCAGCACTCTCCACAGCGTCGTCTTCTACTGCCCTTCTGCAGCGCTTTTTCTTTTGCATCTGCTGCTCTTCTTCTACTTGTCCTCCTTCTTCTTTGTCTGCTTGTTCTCTTCTTCGGCTTCTTCTGATTGTCTAACTCTCCTGCTGCTGCTGCTGTTGCTGCTGCTGGGGTTGCTGCTGCTGGGGTTGCTGCTGCTGGGGTTGCTGCTGCTGGGGTTGCTGCTGCTGGGGTTGCTGCTGCTGTCCAGGATACCTGCATTATCTGTAGGGTGCGGGGATGCAGGAGTATAGCTCTGCTTCCTGCTGCTGCGCTGCTACGTGCCTCTTCGGCTTTGGCGTCGACGCACGCGTAGGACAGACCCAGCAGCTGGCAGCAGAGGGCAAGCGTGAGCCCTGCAGGCCCCGCACCGACGATTAACACGTCCGCTTCCTTCGGCAGCTGTCGCGCTTCTTCGTCTGCAGCAGCAGCAGCTCTTCCGTACGCGGTGGTAGCACCCTCGGCAGCAGCCGTGGGCGCCTGCGTGTCTGTGTTCGTCGTTCGGCTGTCTCTCTCCACAGACGACGGCGCAGAAGCAGACGCTGACGACGATGGAGAAGAGGAGGGGGAAGAGGAACAAGAAGGATCAGCAGCGGCAGGTGGTGGTGGGGGAGAAGAAACGGAAGAAGAACGCTTGGAATACTGCTGCTCGCTGGCTCTTCTCCGTCTCCTGCTCCTGCTGATCTTGCCCGCCCTGCCGCTGCTCCTTCTGCTGCTGCTGCTGCTCACTCCGCCGGTCCCGTCCTCTTCTGCCCACTTTTTCTCTTCCACCTTCTCTCCAGCCCCACCCCAGACGGAGTTGCTGCTGTTCCTGCTCGACTTCTCTTTTTGTATGCTCTTGCTGCTCGTGTTGCTGGTTTGTCCCCTGTTCTTTCTCCCGTTGCTTCTGTTGCTGCAACTGCTGCCGCTCCTCTCCTGTTCGTCCTGTCCCCCTTCCTCACGCGCGTCCACTCCCACCTTCTCTGCCGCGTCTCCGTCCTCATTTCGGCCGCTGCTTCTTCTTCTGCTGCTGCTGCTCCTCCTGGTCCCGCCTTTGTCGCCACCACTCCTGCTACCTCTGCTGCTTGCGTTTCTTCCCCGTCTGCTAAAACCGCTGCTTCGACTTCTGCTGCAGCCCTCGCTTCCTTTGCAACTGCTGCTGCTGCACTGCCCTGCTGCGACTACGCCCCCGTGTCCCTGCGGCGTCCGTGAAGACGTGCTGCATACGGCGGGCGTAGCTGCTTCCGCGTCTGCACGCAAAGAATCCAGAAGCAGCGGCAGCCGTTGCGGGCCTTCTCTGACCGCTCTTTCCTCTTTCTGATCGCGTGCTGCTGTGCAACTTCCTCGAGCTTCTCCTGCTGTCGCCTCCACGGCTTCCGCTGTAGCTCTACTAAATCTCTTCCAAACTGTTCCTCTCTCTCCTGCTGCTTCGCCCCCCCTCCCTCCTCGTTCGGCGGTTCCTCCTCCTCGACATGATGCTGCGGCTGCTGCTTCAACTGTTGCTTCCCGGTTCCAGTACACACATGCTGCTGCTGGTCCTGCTGATTCGGCCGCTGCTGCTCGCCCTGCTGTTGTTGTCTGTCCTGTTGCTGCTGCTGGTGTGTGCGTGTCTTGCTGCGGCCAGTGAGGGTCCTCGGCGCCGGAAGACACTGCCGTATGACTCGTGGGCGAGAGCGGGTGCAGGGAATACTCGCTCAGAGACGAGACAGGCAACAGCAGTGGGTTGCCCGAAGACACCGAACAAAGCGAACTGTCGGGGGGCGACCACGGCACGCTGCTGCTGGAGGCATTGTCGAAAGCGACTCCGACTGCAACACGGGACTGCCGCAGCAGCGCGTCTGCTTCTTCGACTCCTTTTGCGTATCCTTTTCTGCCTTCTTCCTGCGAAGAAGAACAAGATGTCGCAGCAGCAGCAGCAGCAGCAAGCAGCTCCCGTGGCTCTTCTGCCTTGCGCTGCACCAGAAGCGACGAAGAGACACGCCTGCCGAAAGAGACTCGTGTCTCTCCTGTAGCAGCTGCTTCGGACTCTGCTGCTGCAGCGGCTACCACATCTCCTGCTGCAGCCACTGTGCGTCCTTCTGAAGCGGTGGCTGACGCCCTGCACGCCGGTGTCGCCTGCTGTTGCGGAGCTGCTCCTGGTGCTGCTGTCACATGTTCCGCCGCGCTCGCCGCTGCTGCGGCTGGTGTCTCTTCTGCAAAACCTTCAGCGCCTGCAGAGCTCGCGTGTTTGCATATCCCACGACGTACAGCCCACTTCCTGCTGCCGCTGCGGGTGGTACCCATGCCACTACCACCGCTGCTGCTCCTGCTGCTGTTTGAAGGACTGCCACCCACTTTCACCCCTCTCCGTCCCGTCACCCTGCAGGTACTGCTGCTGCGTCGTCGCCCACATGCATGCATCAGTCCCTTGCTTCTGCAGCGTCCGCGGGTGAGGCTGCTGTTGTCGTTGCTCGTTCTGCTGTTGGTGTGGGTCGAGTCGCTGCTGCTGCTGTGCCGCCTGCCGCTACAGTTGCTGGGGCTCCGGTGTGCGTCCACCCGGCACGCATCAGCAGGTGCAGCTGCTGCAGTGGACGACTGCAGCAACGCCGAAGAAGAGAACGAAAATGGAGATGTTGGAGAGGAAGGAAGAGAGAACCAAAGGGAAGGAGGACTACCAGACTTGGCTGCAACGACCTCGTCAAGACCAGCACCAGCACAGCACGCGTCCACAGACTCCCCCTCTTCCCCGCCGCTTGCGGCTCCCTTGCTGTTCCTGCTATTGCCGCTTCCACAGCTCGTTACCCTGCTGCTTTCCCTGCGACTCCTGCAGCTGCTCAGCGCCGGTACAGCCTCCCACACCTCGCACGCTACAGGGCTCATTCTGGCGCTGCTGTTCTTACTGAAGAAAAGTCTGCTCCTTCAAGCACTCCAGCAGCTGCTGTACCTCACTCTAGTGCTGCTGTGGCTGCTAGCCCTGCTAAATCTGCTGCGAGTATCGCTGATGCTGCAGGAAAGATTCTTGTTGCAGCTGCTCCTGCTCGGGCTGCAGCGCCTTCCTAATCCTTCCTGGTCCCGGTGTTCCCCGTTCCCCTGCTGACACTGCTGCTACCTACTCTGCTGCTCCTCCTGGCCTCCAGCACTCCTCTGCTGCAGCCGCTACGCCTCCTGCTCCGGCTAATGCTGCTTCCGCTGGCGCACCTCCTGCTGCTCGTACTGCCGCAACTGCCGTATTGCCGCCGCTTCCCCCTGTGCTGCAGCGCAGCGCCTGGCGTCGGTCCTCGAGCTGCCGCTCCTGCTGTTACCTCCCCAACCTCTGTTGCAGACCGTCGCAGCGTCAGTCCTGCTTCGCCTCGGTCGCCGCGGCTCTTTTTTCTGGTGTAGCCTCTTCTGTTGCACCTCGAACGATAGGACCTGATGCGCTACCGTTGGCTTTCGCCTGCCTCTGTGTCTTCTTCCCTCTCCCTTTCTCTCTTTCTCTTTCTCACTGCGGGTCTGCTCCCGTATTCCCGTCTCGTCCTGCTGCTGTTGCTGCTGCTCCTCCTCTCCCCTGCTGCTCCACACTATCACTTCCGCAGCTGCGGTGGCTGCTGCTGCTGCGTCTCTTGCTGCAGGGGCTGCACGCCTGCGCCTCCTGTTGCTGTTGCTGCACCGGAGCCCTCCCTGTATTTCTCTCTCTTCTCTCTCTGCCTCGGAGCCACGCCTTCTGCTGGTCTGGCTGCTGCTACTGCTATTGCTGCCGCACCACCTACGGAGAGAGATGCCTCCACAGCCACCGCGGTTCCCGCTTCCCGTCTGGTTCGTCAGTCCTGAGAGGAATACAAATTGCCGTGCCGGAGCGGAGTCGTCTTGTTCCTGCATGCGTGTGTTGGGCGGAGAGAAACGGCTGCAGCAGCAGCAGTCTCAGCAGCAAGTCGTTGGTGCCGCAAAGGGAGGAAGGCGGAAAAACAGGCGCAGCGAAGATAGCAGCGCCGAAATGCTCTGACGAGAAGTCTACCCAAGGGGAAACCAAAATTGCAAGCAAAAACTCACGGCACTGTTGCCGCAAGAGAGAGATCGGAAGAGAAAGTGTAACACATACGGGACGGAGGGGAAGCTGGAACGCATGGCACGCGCAGTGAAAAGGGCATGCAACGTGTAAAAAAGTCAAGTCCACAGATGTGTACACGAGTAGCAGATACGAAGAGGGGCAGCAAAAAGAGGAGACAGACAGAAACCGAAAGAAAAGACGTACAAGAAAAAGAACGACAAGAAGAGGAGGGTGGGGAAGAAGAACAAGAAGTAAAGAAGACGCAGACCGAAAAATTCTACCGACGCAGCAGCAGGCAGGCTGCTCCTGCTCAAGCTGTTGCGCAGAAGCACAAGCTTTTCTCTGCGTGACTACTTGTCGAGGGGCTGGGTGTCAAACATATACACTTGCGCACGCACTCACCCACGCCGATACGACCTCGTGCCTCTCTCTTTTCTACGCGGGTAATTTTACGTATGCGTACACACAGGGCTCAGACGTACAAGCTGATGTATACTCGCGTATGGAAACGAGTGAGTACCACTTACATTTATTCGTGGATAAATGTCATATACGTATATGTGTAGGCGAGTAAGAGAGACACACGGAATACGTACGTATATACGTATATAGAGAGAGATACCTATATCTATCTATACGCAGAGGTGTAGCTGGTGGAAGGTCGCCGCTACGTGTGTATGCTGCGCGGTTGGGGGAAGGAGAGAAAGCCCGACTTGTTGTTCATCTGCGCCGAGAGGTGGCTGCGTGGCAGCAGGCTGCTGCTTCTGCTGCTCATCCCCTTCACGGTTGCGGTGCTGCCAGCGCACAGGCGTGGAAGCAGACTTTCGCTCCGTTGCTGTGTGGTGTCGCTGGCGCAGCTGCTGCTGTGCTGCGCGACTGCGCGCCTGTGCTGTTTCTGCCGCTGCTGCGGTGTTCACGGTGGTGGCGGGGCGTTGCTCTGGCGGTGCGACAAAAAGGGACAGTCAAAAGGGGAAAATGTAAGAGAGGGACATGAGAGCAAAACAGAAGGGTGCGCTGCAGCTTCCATGCCGAAAGAAGGATGACGTTGTCGACACACAGACACATACACACACACATACGCATACACGCATTTACACGTGTGTGCATGTTTCTCCTCTCTCTCTCTTTAGATCTACACGTCCACATTGCACCGGCAGTGAGAACGTTCTGCTTCTGGAACTGCGATGGCACTAGACACGCAGAACGGCAGTGGGAACGCGCACAAGCGTCGACGGGGGCAAAGACTCATCGAGATGGAAAAAACTGCAGCCTTTCTACGAGGGCTGAGAGGACAGAATGAGAGAAACACAAAGAGGCAGAGAGACTTAAAGATGCGCCGAGGTGTCGGGCCACCACACACACATTGCGCCGCGAAGACGCCGTATGGACACAGAGCTACGCAGACGTGCGCAGACACCGACGCAATATGCGTGCGCATCCAGATGTGAAATGTTCATATATATCCTGAGGGAGAGAAAGCGCACGCAGCTATATGTTTGCGTCTGTGAGTGACCGAGGATATAGATGCATAAACATATATGCATTAGATATACTCAGATATGTATGCATGTACCTGGCTGTCGGCGACTCCGCAGACATATTGATGCAAGCCCTATTTCATGCAAGGATATGTGTGGATACGTTGGGTACGCTCACATTGATAGAGCAGTTTTGAGACATGTACGTTGAAAGGCCGAGGGTCGACCCCGAGTGAAGCACCGGAACAGAGACGTGAAAGGAAAGCAGACACGACGGCTGGAAAGGTGAGCGAAACCTGCACCGTCCACATGGCAGGAAGAGAGGGAAGAGGAAAGAAGGACGCAGGCGAAGAAGAAGAGGAAGACGAGAAAATGGGGCACAAGCGAGTCCAGCAACAGAGGAGATGCTCGCTGCTGCTTGAAAGCTGGAGGAGCCGCGGTACGTCACAGCTGAGGAGCCGCCGGCTGCGCAGCGCCCGGGAGGAAGCCCATGAAGCAGGAGGTCACTCACCCAGCTGCTGTGGACCTGGGGGGAAACATGACCTTTTTGGTGGGAGCCGGGAGTCAACATCGGCAATGAAATGTCACGGAGAAGAAAAGACGATCCTGCAGTCCCCGTTTCAGGGGAAAGTCGGGGCGAATGAAAGCGAGTGTATTGAGCAGATCCGCGCTCTGCTCACCGCGCTTTCCGCTGTACGTACACTCGGAGACGCACGCGCCGACACTGCAAACCGCACAGACTCCCTTCTTTCCCGCTGCCAAGCAAGCAAAATACATGAAGATTCAAAAGTTTTCCCTCCTCGGCTAGCTGAGTCCAACAGCACGGGCAGAAAGGCGGACGCTGATAGCGGTCAACTGCTGCAGCAGCAGCAGCGGCAGCAACGGATTGAATCGACGCTCCCGCGGTGTGCGATGCTGCAGGAAGAGAGGAGTAGTAGCGCTCCAACCACAGCGACGGCAGCAGCAGCAGCAGGAGCGCCAGCAGCAGCATTAGCAGGAGCAACAGCAGCAGTGTAAGCAGCAGCGGGAAACGGCAGGGAAGCAACTCCACTCCGTATACGTAAACGGAGAGGCTAGTAAACAGCAGATCTGCCGCATATGTGACAAGTGAAGCAGCAGAGAAAGAGCAGGAGCACCAGAACCCGTAGCAGCAGCTGCTGCTGCAACAGCGGCAGCGGCAGTGGGTGTCCGCCCTGCGGGAACAACGGTAGCGACAACAGGGGGAAGAGAAGAAGAAGCAACCGCGGTACGACCAGCAGCGGCAGTCTGTCAACAAGAGAACTGTGTGCACACTCGTCAAATACCGTTTGACTGCTCCTTCAGCAACAGCAGCAGCAGGTGAGAGGAGCAGCAGCAACACCAGGCGCAACAGGCTCTCTGCGCAACTGTGGTACGGGCACCAACATCTGCAGACCACACGCATACACACACCTATCTACCAGATCCTCACTTTATATCTCACCGCGGCACCTAGCCTTTTGGTCGGTTAAACAGTACAGCAATGCCGAACAGGCCTGGCAAGGGGGATCCCAACAAGGGCAGATGGAACAGAACAACAGGCTAGCGCGCGTATGGTTACAAAAAAAAGTATCTCGGTCCGGCGTCGACGGGTAAGAGAGACAAGAAAAGATGAAGAAAGGCAAGTGACCTGGACAGAAAGAACAAATGCTGGACCTTTATGTACTATTGCAGTAACGGGAGAGCCTCAGCGGGCTGGGTAGCTGCAGGCAGCAGCTAGACTCACATCGCGGGAGGCGCCGCACGCACAGCAACTGCAGCAGCCACAAATCCTGCAGGGGCCGCAGCAACTGCAGCAGGCAGAGCAGTTGCAGCAGGCAGAGCAGTTGCAGCAGGCAGAGCAGTTGCAGCAGGCAGAGCAGTTGCAGCAGGCAGAGCAGCTGCAGCAGGCAGAGCAGCTGCAGCGGGCACAGCAACAGCGGCACGCATAGCCGCTGCAGCAGCAGCGAAAACAACTGCAGCAGTCAGAGCAACTGCAGCAGTCACGGCAACTGCAGCACCCACAGCAACAGCAGGAGCTGCAACAACTGCGACACGGCGAACTGCATCAGAGCAGCTCCAGACGCCGACGCAAGAGATACAAGAGTCGCCAGGTGGAACACATGCAGCAGCCACACCAACAGAAACTGGCAAGCGCAGTATGGCACGCACAGGCGGGAACATGTGTGGATGCAGCTGCATGCTTCCACCACCAGCAAGCAGGAGGCGCCCGGATCATGGGGGTGCAGATGCGCACGGGAAACGGGACTGTTCGGGCGACTTCTCTGGAAGCAGCGTCGCTTCGAGGGCAGAAGCACCAGCAGCACGAGCACGAGCACCAACAACAGGACTGCTAGTGGCGGGAGCACGAGAAGCTGAGGGAGAACGACGGCATGCACAAGCAGCCGCAGCAGAAGTCTAGAGAACGCCATAGTACCGTTTCACAGTATGCTGCACAGTTTTGCACACACACACACACACGCACACACACATACAGTGTTCTGTATGTGTGCAGCAGCAGCACCTGCAACAGCACCGACAGCAGAACAGGGGCGCGTTTGACACGCAGCAGGTATAAGTAATACCAGGTAAAAACAAGTACTTCCTCCTCCAAGTACAACGTCCTTTCCATACATATGTATACACATTGGTATGCGTGTCCTCAACCGTTAAAAGAGATAGAAACCTAGCTATTTGCCATTGCAGTCGAGTACATTTATTTGGAGCACTAGACGTGCAGCTACATCAAAGGATACGCGAAGACAATATATACAGACAGCCTGATACACATTAGTATATGTTTGTGTACACGTGTGGAAGTGCACGTGTGGAAGTACACGTGTGTGCACACTCATCTGCAATGATATACGTCTTCTCCCTCCAAATGAATTAAACTGGTGTACCTATCGCTTCTACCCGGTATCCAAGCCTCGTTAACAAAGATAGAAGCGTAGAGCTCTACCAGCTGGTGACAGACGACGTCGTGCTTCTGCCAGACACATGCACAGATGAGATGGTGTCTCAGCGCACATGTATGTAGGTGTGTATATATGTACATATATACGTATGTATCAAAAAGTGGCTTGTTCATAGCCTCCGTCAAAATTAGCTCTCAACTGCGGCGCTCTCAGCTGCGTGGGCAGACTTGAGGACGAAATCTTCTGTTCTATGCACGAAGACGAGAAGTGAACTTACGCTGTGTACAGAGAGATGTGTAGATCACCAGACGGATGGGGAGAAGAGCGGCACATTCATACCTGTACGTTCAGATATGCAGATACACGCATACACCTGTGGATACGCGCTCAACTAACACAAACGGTGTGTGATTCACCTATAATGCTAATATTTGTAGTTACACCTAAGAGCCATCATATTCGGTTCATGTACTACCAGCCGTAGGGCTTCGTACGTCTACGTCCTCAGGTGTGGAATTGAACCGTGACAGTCCTCTCTCCGTGGAGTTAAAAGCTGGATACCTCTACACTTTTGGAAGCCTACTTTCAGGCATTTGTCTTCACTGCAGCCTGCATTTGCAGCTGTTGAAGTCCCATCGACTCGTGCACTACAGATTATTTCTATTGAAGCGGCAAGTGTGTTTATCTAATGAAAGCGACAAGGGCGTTATATACGCTTTTAAAAAATTTACATGTTTGTGTATAAACGCGTGTACATTGATATGCGTCAGTTCTACAGCAAACAAACTTGACACACTTCTCCAGCGAAACTCTATCTGCATTGCTGCACACCGTTTGCTTTCTCTGTCCAAATGTAGACAGGGGTGTTAAGGTGTATGTTCAGAAACGTCGTTAACCGGGTGTGCTCCAGCGCACACGTGCACTGCACTAGAAACATTTGCCTGCTCGAATACTAGAGTTTTGTCTGCTACGGAACGCAGCCACATAGTGTCTATCTTTGAATGAGTGTCCGTTTCTCTGATGTGTGTGTTCTGCGGCCGGGGTCATGCACGTAACACTCTGCAGCGTTCAACGTCGATTTCTATGTTTTCTGATGCTGGTATACTTTTGTACAGCGTGCATACCCGACCCTCTACGGGTAAAACTATCCGAGTGCGTATTTGTAGGTTCGTACTTCTTCAACGCCGTAGACAAACGCTAAAATCGCATGTGTGTAGTCTCCTGGAGTGTGCGTCATTGTAGGGGAAGGCTTCGCAGTCCGTCCGTGAATGAAAATCTGGCTCCTATAAAGAAGGGTGCACTTCAGCAGAAATTATTTATCTCCCCCCTTAGAGGCAAAAAGAATTCACTTTGCTCGCTAAAGTAGAAGCTTCAGAGTACGTGCAATACACGTATGTATGTATGTATGTACGTATGTATGTATGTGTGTATGCGTGTACGTACGAATGGACTCAGAATAGACGTTTGCAATAGAGGTAAGGTATTAGGTAGGTGGAGCTCTCTTTTCTACAGACGTGTTGGATTGCGTCAGAAAAGCGTACCGTGGAGTCAGCTTTTTTTTTTGGCTCAAGCGAAGACATAGTATTTCAAAGAGGACACGGAGGAAGGAAGCGCAAAAAGGAAGGTTTCTTTGCTGTCCAGTCAAACAGTTCAGTTGATCAGTTCAGCTTTGGCGATGGGAGATTACGCAGCACAGGATGCGCCTCTATACACAAAAGGGGACGCAATCTGTAAAAACTACTCAGTGTCGCCTCCTCAGCATTTGGTACGAGAGTATGCGGGACAGAAGACGTAGAAGAACATCGGATTTCCGACTGAGAACTGCGGGAATATACTTCTAGGGGCAACACTCTATGCGACCGTCTTTCCCACTGAGTCGGCCTTAGTAAGAGATGTAGCAAGGACCTGTCACGTGTCAGGTTTCAAACACGGAATTCGAACGACCGAGATAGTCGTTTCTCCCGAAGACTTTGCGAGCCGAAACAATCGACGGTGGCGTAATTTCACAAAACAAGATCCTGGGTCGGAACAACCGCGAACGGTGCAGCTTTGAACAATTGACGGTGCCGTAATTTCGTGAAGCAAGATCCTGGGTCGGAACAACCGCGAACGGTGCAGCTTCATGAAGGCGTGTTCAAGACTGAAAAAGGTGGAGTGCAGACCGAAGGAATTACGTGAATTCGCACGACCGAAAAAACTGTCACGCTGTGCGGAGGAGGTAAACGCCTTTCTGCTAAAGATTTGGCAAGAACTAACCAGTTGGCAGTCACGTGCGTGTTCCCGACGGCTGCCATGTGCGACTTTCTGTCAAAGGTCTCGTACAATGATGAAAACAGGATTGCTCTGGAGTTACAACGCATCCAGTAAATGACAACACGCTTTCTTCCCGACGGGGATGTGGAAGCGCGGCATTTCTGAGTGAGTTTTGCCACTCCTGCGGAGAAAGTGGAAGGAGAACGAGTGTGAAATGCCTCCACGCTTCACTATGGGAGATGTATTTCTCAGCTAGGTGCGTGAAGAAACAAAGCTTCTCGTGTCTAATGCTGAACAAGAAGGTATACTTCGGCAAAAGAAATTTCTGTACTTCAATGTCACGTGTGTTGCACGTTTGCCATCCCCGTACTCAATTATTCATACGTGGATATCATAAACATTCACATACCTTGCAACACCTGAAAGGTGGCACGTGCACACACGTGCATATACGCGTAGACGTATAAAACATTACACGAACATATAGAACTGTCTAAATTCAGTGCTACAACAGTAATATAGATATAGATATATATATATGTATATATATATATATATATATATATAGTAG